>JAZKJV010004278.1:0-87406 GCA_037367405.1 Ottelia alismoides | reverse complement strand
TATCTGAGATGTCCATTGACGAACCGTCATCCACCATCCACAGAGCACCATGTGTCTAAGTGAGATCAATGGTGCCATTGGATCATGTGCTATTGGGGGTATTTTGCATTCTTCACCCCACTTGCTTTTGTTTTTATTTCATATTTGAAGTTTTATCTACGTTGTAATACTTTTGTATAAATTGCACAAAGGACCTCAAACTTTTAGTTATTGACAATTAGGTCCAAGCCATATCACCTCACATGGTCTCCTACGTGTGGCATTTTTTGGGAAATTATATTCTGTTCCCTAAACTTGTTGGACCTATTCTGAAATCAAGTTTGTTTCTATTAATTGCAAGTAGGTCCCTATAAAATGTAACTTTGTGTATATTTATCTTTATAAATATTTTTGTTCCTCCAAAAATTGTAGGAAAATTAATTAAGCGCCTACTACTAATGCTTGATAACATATTTTTTGCATGCATTTTTATTAAGTTTCCTATTTATTAAAATATAAATAACTGCATTTTCTTCCTGTCGAATTATTATTTTCCCTAAAATATAAAAACACTTCTAAAAATCCTAAAAAGTTTTATTAGCTATATTATTATATATTCTACCATATATCCAAAAACCACTAAAAAATACAAAACAAAAAGCTTAAAAATACCAAACCCTAAAATCACTATAAAAATCAGGAAAAGTTCATTAAAACTTTTCAAATATTATTTTCTATATTGTATTTTTATTTATTATCTATAGTATATATCACAAATTGTCTTGGGAATTTTGGAGACCATTATCTATTTTTAAAAACCAAACAATTCGGGTATATTATTTAATTAACTCTTTATACATTTTATTATTTTAAAAATATATAAAATTTAGCAAAAAATCTATAAAAATCATCCAAAATAGAGAAAAATATTAAAAACATAAAAACATTTTCTTTTTTTAACATAAGTACATTTATATATATTTAAAAATATAAAACCCTATATATTAACTATATTATTATTATTATATATTTATATCTTAAAAGTAAAAAATAATATAAAAATTGCAAAATTTAAAATAAAATAAAAATTTAAGATTATAAAAATATAAAACAAATAAAAATCCATAAAAATTCACATATAACTAAAAACCCACAAAAAATCAGAAAATGGCTAAAAAATACAAAACATTATTATTGTTAATTAGTACTAATTATACCTCCATTGTTCTCACCCGTACACTTACTTATTATACACATATTTTAGTAGGGTATAGTAAATTTCCTCTCACTTAGTTTTCATTGCATACATTATTTGTGGGTTAATTGTTTGTTGATTCGCATTGAGTTACATGCCGAGTATTGAGAGAGGGTTGATATAACGATTGTTGTTCTACCAGACACTACAAGCTCCTCCAAGACCAGACATTAGGCACCTATGCTCTAGCGATCAACAGAGTCATTCACAAAACACAATTTCTCCTTTAAATGAAAAAGATTATGCTTCCGTTTCAGAATCTAAGTTGTAGTCAATAATCCCTTCCCATATGCTCTGAAGGGTGAGATGGCCAAGGTTTGCAATGAATACACATCAAGGTCACAATCCCATTTGATAAGTATGTGGATATGGCACTAGCATTTCAGAAGTACCTTAAGGTGAGATGCAGACGTATAAGGATGAAAAAGAACAACAACGTGTATGTTGAGAAGTATGCCTTGTCAGTAGCCACTACATGCACCATTTATACGGAGTATCCAATGAAACAAAGGGATGTGGGTGCCCATTATGTGGTGAGTCATGCTGATAGCACAACATTTGCATACAGTCTCCTATACAATGGTTCCCTATAAATCTACTTCCCACCACCCTTTAGAAAAGTTGAATCTAGGATCTCTTAGGATATATAATATATATAAATATATATATATATATAGAGAGAGAGATAGAGAGAGAGCTCTACTCTAGTTTGCAGATAAGTCCACTAAGAGTCTAAGGGTCAATTTAAGGAGCATTTCATCACTATTGAGAGACAAGATTACATCGTGGACTTCACGGTTTTTGATATGAAGGTACCTAAGAATTAGAGAGATTCCCAAATAATAATTGGTTGGCCCATTCTGAGGACAGTTGATGTAGTATTTGACCATAAGGTCAGAAGGATTTAGTTCTACTCTCTATGTGGATATGTGGAATCAGAGATGAAGACAACTAAGTGGTAGAGACATGATTTTGAATCCAACATTGAGTACTCTTCCTCAGAAGCAGATTGTTGTCATATTGAGATAGTTGGGAAATGGATATGAAACCCAATAGCTACATATGAGTCCCTCTCATCTAGAAAGGAAAGTCTCCAAGACACAGTTTGTGAGATCCTTTAGAATAACCTCACAAATGCAGAACACATGCTTGAAGTATACCCATACATCTTAAATGACATAGAGGCCATCCTAGGCCCATTGGACTCTCTTCCCTTGGGACAATCAAAGGTTGAGGATGATGAGCCCAAACATGGTTTTTGTTGATTGCTTGGATACATTTGGCAATCTGACTCATGAGCCGAATCAATCGGTGGTAGTTGTTTCAGAGATAGATCCATCCGCCATCAACATAGATCCATATTCATTTGAGCTAGTCCTACTTGATGATGATACTTTACCTAAGCTCTAAACACGAAATATCCTTCCTTGCAGGACAAGAGAAGAAGTTTCCCATCATCATCAGTTGGCAATTGGTAGAGGAGCAGGAATCTTGCTTGCTAGATATCCTAGAAAAGAACCACAAGGCAATAGGCTGGAGCATTTTATATTTCTATGGGATAAATCACTATGTGTTCGCACCATATATATCTTGAGGATGATGCTAACCCCTATCGTTAGTTCTGACACATGTTGAATCCAAATTTATGAGAGTTTGTGAAGAAGGAAATCAAGAAATGATACGTAGCAGATTTTATTCATCCCATATCTGACTCCAAGTGAGAGGCCCCGTTCATGTTGTCCTGAAGAAGATAGGAATCCAGACTGCCACAAATGAGGATGGAGAGGAAACTGTGACTAGAGTACACATATCATGATCTGTCTCTGTGGATTACAAAAAACGGTGTGAGGTGAATCTAGTGCTCTCTTGGGAGACAAGTATTTTTTAGTGGCCAAGGGCATAGTCTTAGGGGATGTAATCTCAAAAAGAGGAATGGAGGTTAATCCTTCTAGGATGGACATGATCAGGTGACTCCGACAACCAAACAACGTTAGACAACAGTGATCTTTCATCGTGCATATTGGAATTTATAGGAGATTTATCAAGGATTCTTATATATCGCCTGATTGCTCTAAGCTCTTAGGCGAGGACCCATAATTTTTCTTCGATCATAAGTGTCATGAGGCCTTTAAGTGATTTAATGGAATGATCATGGAAACCTCTATCTTCTAAGCCCTAGACTAGTATTTACCTTTTGAGATCATGATGGATGCCTTCGATTTTGCTATTAGCATGTTTTAGGACAAATAAGGGATGGTGTCATATTCATAGTTCATCATTCAAGTAAAGTACTTAACCCTACTAAGAGTAAGTACACGGTTACCGAGAATGTGATTCTGACGATAATGTTCGCCTTGGATAAGTTCATATCGCTTCTCACGGGATCCAAGGTTATTGTGTTCATAGACCACTCAACACTATGAGATTTAATGGAAAAGAGGGAAGCGAAGGTGCACCTTTTTAAGTGGAATTTGTTTCTTAAGGAGTTTGATTTGGAAATTAAAGATAAATCTAGAGTGAAGAACATAGTGTCTTACCACCTCTCCAGTCTTGAGATTTTTTATTCTTCTAAGTGTACAATAGTTCAAGACTTCTTCATTGACGAATTGATTTTTATATAGACTTTCTCTCATGGTATGCCAATATGGTGAATTATCTTGTCTCCGATAAAGTTCCCTAGAATGTGCCCAAGAGCAGCATTGACCGGCTTAAATCAAATTCAAGACACTACCGTTGGGAGGATCTGTTCCTTTTTTTCGAAGGAAAGATTGTTTCTAGAGGAGGTGTATTTCTAAAGAAGAATACCAAAATAACCTTATTCACTACCATACCTTGTAGGCAGGAGGACAACACTTCGAGAAGAGGACCATGTGGAAGGTATTGTAGTGTGTCTTATACCGATAAACTTTGTTTCATGATGCTTTCACCTTCGTGTAGTTGTGTCCAGTATGCTACTGAATGGGACGAACATTGGTTCCAGATGAGATGCCAATGAAGCCAATCATCATGTGTGATGTCTTTTACATTTGGGCATCGACTTCACGGGCCAATTACTGGTCAACCACATATTTGAATATATATCCTTCTTGCAATGTTTAGATAGGTGGAGGCTATCCCAACCCAAGACACAGATAGTAGGGATGTATGTAAGTTTGTGAGAGAACACACTATTTCTAGGTTCGTGGTCCCCAAAGTACTGATATCAGACATGGGTAGTCATTTTGTAAATAGAGAATTGAAGAAACTTGTGAAGGACCACATCATTAAGCATAGTGTCACTTGTACATACCATCGATAATTGAATGGCATGGTAAAGGTGTCGAATAGGGAGGTTGAGAGTTATTTTCTAGAAGAATGTCTGTCCAGATAGGAAGGATCAATCTCACCTCTTAGACCAAGTCCTTTGGGCCTAGGGAAGCTTACAAGACATAGTGGGAACCTCCCCATCATGATGGTATTTGAAAAGCCGTGCCATTTTCCTGTAGAGTTAGTTCACAAATAAGATTAGGAAAATAATGAAGGTCAACTGGAACATGCACTTAGGCCAGAAACAAAGAGAAATGGATCTGAATGAGCTTGTGGAGATCAGATTAAGAGTATAAAACAATAGTGTGATGTACAAGGAAAATGTTTAGTGTTGGCATGCTAGATTTATAAAATGAAATACCTTCATTCCTAGACAAAAAGGTATGCTTGTTCAATGCAAAGTTGAAAATTTTCTAATGGAAACTCAAGTCTCAAGGACATGCTCGTATCTAGTTCGTGTTGTGCATGATAATGGAGGTGTTGAGATTTTTGATCTCACAAATGGAGCACATGCATTCCTAGTTAATGAAAAAGTGCTTAAAAACTTCGTTGAACCAAATAAGCAGTTAGTCCATATTGAGGAGAATGTATTCATGTGGGTACAGAGTCAGAGGTTACACTATCGAGCCTCGCATGAGACCTTTCAACAAAGATCTTAGGCCATCTGCAGGATCAGAAGATTGCATCCAAGAATATTCATTTTTCTTTTCTTTTACCGCTCCACCACATTGAGCTCCACTCTACACTACACTTCCACACTTGGCTGACCATAGCATAAGTATATGGGGATCGATTCCCATTGTGTATACTCCACCTCTATTATTTCCTCTTGCCTTGACCTTGACCACCATGATTTTGTCTTCTTCTATACTTAGGCCTTCAAAAGTCTAAGTATTGGAGGCATGTTGACATATATTTTTTGCACTCTCTAATGTTTAGTACGAGCTATGCCTTTCTGTCACCTAGTGCCATTAGGACATAACACATGCTAAGTATAGGGAGGTATGCGTATATATGTACTACATACTACACCCATAACTCATACTTTCACTTCTTTTGTGAATTAGATAACGGGGTGTGAAGTATGGGTACGTGTTGTAAAAGGTCTAAAACTTTTGTATATGTATATAACACATGTCATAGTACTTGTTTTGTAAACTCAACAAAATTGAGGAGTATAAAAACATTTTTGAAGAAGTAAAAACTTTTTGTTTGAAAAAAATGAAATAAAATTGAAGCTCGAGTTTTACAACTGACACCTTCACTCACACAAGCCTTGTGTATCGGGCTGCTTTATTTTGATTGACTCTTGACTCTGAGTCCTATCCTTCTTCTTTATTTGGGTCTTCAGACTTCTTTATTAAAATTTTCTAATTTGAAGATATGCATGCTATATTTCATGTAGAATATCAATGTTTAAAATAATATGACTTGTACTACTTATGCATGATTGTATAATTCTTGTGATGAGTCACTCTCTGCCTAAGGCAATAGGATTTGAGAACTTGACATGGGACTTGATTTTATGAAACTCAAGAAAGGGAAGGACTCATGAATCATCTCATGAAACATGAGTGTAAACATATAGTCAGAATGAGGACAAGGAACCATGTACTACCTTGATTTGACCTATGTATCAATGTGTGTAAACAACTAAAAATTTAAGGTATCAATGTGGACCAACATGGTAGGAGATGAGGAGCTAGCCAGACCTATCATTATGTTATCAAAAAAAGAAGAAGCTCAGAACTCCAAAAAAATTCACCAAAAGGAGCTTGGGAATAACTTATGAGTGCTCCCAACTTTTGAGAGTCCACTTGAACCAAGAGGAAGTAGGTCACAATTCTACCTCTTTCCACTGTTATTAGGCCACCAATAAGAAACATAAGGGCACGAAGAAAGGGCCATGTATCACAAACGCTACAAGCCAGTATGTAGAACTGTATGGTAGATACTCGTAAAAGGCACACCTCAACGCAACCCCAAAAAACAAGTAAAGACAGTTTGAACTTCTTGACAGTTATATTGATCCATACCAAAATACATGCGTGTGTGTTTTGGCACCCGAGTGATTTGTTTGTCCAATGAGAGGAGAAAAAAATAGACACATTCCTACTTGATCCATAATTGACCTTCCATATTGACATCTTTGAGTCTGACAACTAAAGAGATTATGGATTGAGGTGAAACCTTGCTAAAAATTAGAGTTGAGGATTTGGTTACTAATCTAGTCTCTTAGACTAAGACCTCGTGTGAAACAAAGATTGTAGACTTGAAGTCGTGATCAACACCTAATGTCATACCTATTATATTATATGTACTTGTGGAGAGTCTAAAAATTAGAGAAGTTAATTTCCTTTTGAATGAGAATTGGTAGTGACTTAGAATTAATGAGTCGTTTGAAACTCGTAGCCTGATCATCAAGCCTTGTTCTATCACTTACGCAGTTAGGTATTTAACCTAAATTGTACTTTTAAATAATTTTTTTAAGGGATTAGCAAGGGGTAAGTATAGGGGTGATGAATCCATGATTCATCTACCCTAATATATGATCTTATCTCTATACCCTAAGAAATTCAAATAATAAATACCTTAAAACAGTAAAATAATATATTTATAATGTATGTAAAAATGGGGGTAACTATTGTATATTCATTTCCTAATAAATATCCTATCTTGATTTTATATATATTCATCAGTTTATTGGCTTAACTTCAAAAGAATCTGAGCAGACATGTGAAACTTGAGTTTTGGATCCCGACTATATATTGTAAATATTTACGAATTTTGGTTTGCCATTTCATGTATATAATTAACTCCTTTTAATTTGTTTCTTTTCCACTTATTTTCTTTGAGTTGTGTTTTAATAAAAACCATAAAAAATAAATATAAAAATTTTTAAATGAAGTAGCTTTAATATGTATAGATAGTCTCTATATAAGTCCTTAATTTATTTCTTTATTTTTATGTACTAAAAAGCCTAAAAAATAGATTAATGTGTAAATAAATCTCTTTTATTTTATTTTATTTTGATTTTGATTTTTTTCATTAAAAACAACAAAACATAAAATGTAAGTATTTTATGTTTATATAATACCACCAAATATAATAATTTGTACAAATGTTGTCTTTTGGTCTTAATTTATTCATGAAAGTTGTATATCTTGTTGATACAAACAAATTTAGCGAAGAAAATTTTTTGATTTGAGCTATTTTTCTATTTACTTTGAATTTTTTTGTTTTTAGTTTCTGAATTTTCTGAAGGAGACACATGGCATCCCCTAATCCTACCACGTGTCTCCCTCTCCTATTCCAGCCACACCCCTTGTCCGCAGTTGGATCTCTTTAGATCTAATGGTACCTAGCCTTTCCTTTCTCTCTTGGCTACATTTATTGTGGACCATTAGATTTGGGTGAGATCCAATGGCCCAGATCATATTCGCCCTCTTATGAGCCCCTCCCTACATGTCACCATCATGTTCCTCCGATAAGAAGCCCATATAATGGAGGAAACTTCATCTCCTACCTCTAGATTTTTCACCGAGCTAACTCCTCTACACGTTCTTCTGTCCAACAAATGTCCCAATGCCATCTTCAATGGTCAAGCAGTAGCCTCTACTTTCTCCACTTCCTTCACTTAGCCACTGACTCTTACCACCACCATTTTTTTCGCATGACCAAGCCCATCTTTGACCCCCTCTCTCTTCATCTAATAGTGCCCCTGACTCCAAGCCCTAACCTCCTCCATAAGATTCGTGGACCTAACCCTTCACCCATCAAAACCATCTCCTCCTCCATCATCGTCTGTTATCATTCGATGAGAGACCGCTAAAGAGAGCTCGTCGTCACCTCCAAATGACTTTAACAGGTGTCTCAGCTCAAGCGAAAACCACCTAACTCCGGCGAGATACAAGGTCTTCTACCCATACTGCAACCGTCTCTATGTTGCTCGAGCTCGACCTTCAGCCGAGTTATTGAGCAATGACTAATAAGCTTCAAACTCTTTTCCCCAGTTGAATCCCTACATCCTGATCTGATATCTTCTTTCTCTTATACTTTCTCTTCTTCCTTTTCTTCTTCTCCATCTTCCCGGTCATTCCTCTTCCTCTCCATCTTTCTCCTTTGCTTAGTGAATTCTGTCATCTTCCACAAATTGTTTGTCTTGTTTCACATCTAAACTCTATGATTATTGTCATATCACAATCTCCCCATTTTCTCATTCTACCTGCAGAACCCTCCAACTCCGACTAACTCATAACTGGAAATTAGCTCCCTTCATCCATAACTAAGGGGAGATCCACCAATTTTCTTTGCCTTAACATTAGATAGAATCCATTAAGGTTTAAGTCTCATCTTTACTTGTACGGACACGACATAGAAGCTAGAGTCACAGATCCCAAGCCTTTGTCTCTAACCATCTTCTTCGAAGCTTCAACATTTCATTGGTGGTTGTATGGTCATGTGTCAATCAGTATTCATTGTACCTATAGGGCATTATCGAAGCTCATATGTGAAGAATTCTGCTACAATATCATTGTGGAAGAAGGATAGAACATCTCAACTACAGTTACCGTAGATTGAGGTTTCAACCTCTATCTTCACTATTGAAGTAGCTCGAGCCATCAGTCACAGATCACCATCAAGGGATCAACTCCACCGTCCATACTCATTGTATCAGTAGCTGTTGGATCATGCTCGATCTAACGGTCTCCACCTTCTCCACCAAGCCTAGATCTAGTCTGAGTTTTGAGCCAAACCCGAGCTGTATCCAAATACCATGTGGAAAGTGGTGACTATACCTTCAAACGAACCAAGACCCCTACGGGACTCTCCTTAGGTAAAGGAAAATATACAGATGCATCCTCAATGTTCATGGTAATTGCAAATATGTCAATGTGCTTTATTTTACATTTTATTTCATTTATTTGAATATTGCCAATACCTTTGTATTGGAGAATTAATTCAGACCTTTAGTTGTCATCATTTGTCATTTCTAAAAATTTAACGTTGAATTTTGGTTAATTATTTACATTGTAGAAGGTGCATGATATTCACTATGGTTGGTTAATTAATTCCGTTTTGGTGAAAACAAATTACATATTTTGTTTAGTTTGTGATCTGAATTTCATAATAAATTGATCCTTGCCCTAAAAATCCTAAAAAAATTAGATTGTAAAGAATTGATTATGTTCTATTATGTGCTCAAAAATCATGAAATTTGCATGTATATTTTTATCTAGATAAATTATCTAGTGATTTATGTAATTAATATTTAAGTCAATCAACATTTAGTATTTTTAAGGAACAAAAATTGTTTTGGATTCTACTCATTGAGATCTAAGGATATTTTTGGTTCTAGAAAATACAAAGGTTTAGTATTTATTAAAATTAATTTACACTTAATAACCTTGTTTGCATTTAGAATTGCATATAAATATCATTTTGCATCATAAAAATACAAAAATTACAATAATTTTTGGACATCATTTGACGGAAATATTGCATAAACACCCACAAACTTGGTCTATTTTTATTAATCACATTTTAAGCTAGAAAAATTCATAAAAATGTGTAAAAATGTTTTTATATTCACCATAACAAAAGGTTTTTAAGAAAATTAATACATGGCTAATTTGGACTTGATTTTGATTAATTTGGCTAAGTCTGTTAATTTTCTTAATAATTGTACTTGCATTCATTGCATCTTTTACATACAAATTCCAAAAAAATGCTTCTTTGAGAACATATCGTTGATTGCCTAAAATTAATATTCGTCGAAGTTATTACATCCCTGTGTTGATCTTGGGCTTATTGATGAATATGTATTTCATCATCTTTATTCATTTATTTTAGCTTAAAATCCCTTATAAAACACCTGTAAATATCAACAAATCCATTCTTTTACTAACTATCAATCTTGTGTAAATATTGTATATTTATCACTATTTTAACCTAAAATAAATAAAGAATGAAAATAAAGGAAAAATAAAGAAAATCAAAGACTGTATATATGTTATATATAAAAACTTACTCAGACCCCGAGAGTAGTTAAGACTTGAACTAATGGACCAGGAATAAAGTAGGGGGAGATAATGCCTGAATACCAAAAAATTAATAAAATTAACCATCACTTGTATATATTCATCATTTGTACACATTCTTTTCATTAATTTATTCATACCCAAATTCAACTCAAACACAATTGATTTCTTCTTGAAATTTATACATAAAAAAACTTTTGTAAATAATAAAAATAATTGCAATAAAAATCACTGAACATTGTGTAAATAACAACATGGTGAAAAAGTAGCAAAAACTCAACATGTAAGATCAATATCTTCTCCGTCAAAATTCAAAATTCATCAACTCACTCTCATTTCACTCCAATTTAAATAATCTTTAAAATGGAGGTGATTTCATAAAAAAATCAGAGTTAAGGTGTGAAATGTGGCTATTTAGGGTGCTATTTTACATAATGCATATGTATACTATACATATTATTTATTTATTTATTTTCTTGTACATATTTTTATATATATTATATTTTATATTAATTATAAATATTGTAGTTGACTTGTATAAAAAACAAATAAAAATTACAAAATAAAAAATAAAAAATAAAATAAAATTATGTATATATTGTATATGTATCACTATGTATATACTGTATATATACCTATTTATTTAACCATTAAATTAATTCCTATAAAGTAAATAAAAATAAAAATAGTCTTGAAAATATTATAAATAAATAAATTATTAATTTATAAGTATATTTGTATAAATAAGAAATTAAAAATCATAATATTGTATATATAGATATACATACCTATAAATAACACATTATATTATTTTCACCCATGTATATACCTTCTTTAAGTAATTAATGAACACCTAAATTAATTATATTTAATCATTAACCTTATTTCATTTACATTATTTAATTATTTAAAATCATTTTTCTATTTTAACTTAATTATTTATCATTTCTATTTCTTTTTTGTCATCTAGCCAATTTTGTCTTTCCCATTTGCGCCCAGATTGGTTGTTCGGGTCTACCGACCCAAGTCAACTCCCAAATCCATGCCTCTTTCTTCTCTCATCTCTATGCCAGCCCTCCATCTCCTGATTTCCCCACGTGCGACGATCACCAAATCACTCCTCATTCTTCTCCTAATTTCTAGCCCTTACAACTAACTCCACTTCCAGCCCATTCACCCCCATCGAAATCACGTTGATTTGCTCGCATTTTCGAAATCAAAACATGCTGAAGGCCATTCCTATTTACATCCCCAGATCTTGCTCCATGCGAATTGATCCATTTTTAGCCCTAAAATCCCTAAGATCGAGTGAAAGAGTGTCTTCTTCGGTGAAAGAGGAGTTGACCTCCGATAAGGAGTGCAGTTTGAAAGTTGAAGAATGTGATCCAGCCACCCATTGGAGTTTCGCCGGTGTAGTTCCGACTCTCTGTCATTCATCGTAAATCATGGTCGAATTTCATCCGCCATCCACCATAGGTAACATTAGGATTAACCCTTTTGATTTTAGCATTTGACTTTTGCATTTTGATTCTTATTAAGTCAAATCAACTCTTTCATAAGTCTCCTCTGATCTGCAAGATCGGAGGTGTTCTGACCATTTTTCAACCTACTCTGACCATTGCATCACCTCTACATCGATGTTCTACACCTCATTCCATAATATAAAACCCAAGATCTTCACTAATCCGGAGAATTGACTCCACTTCTCACCACCTATGCTGAAGTCGCACACCCACTACCATTTTTCGTTCTTCTGCATCAAATCATTGCAGTCGGAGATCCGTCTCTGAGCAGGTATTTCATTACAAGGACCAGGAGTGCATTTGGGAGCAAGATTCGACATCTGGAGGTCCACCTGGAGAAGAATACTTTATGAACTCCAGATCTTCATTTTTCCATCTCCAACCACTGTGGAGCCATTAAATCGGTAAAACTTCATCGTAGGAAAAGGTGATGATTCACTTAAGATGATTTGGATGAAGATCAAGTGAGATTTTCTCAATTGTGTTTGCTAGAGCGCCCCTGCTTCCCAGTTCTTCCAAAGCTTCTTGAGGCTCTCCGATCAAGAGCAATAATGTCAGTTTTCATGACAACTGTCTCAAAATCCCTAAAAACTCACCATTGATCCAACCATACAGACCATATTCGAACCATTCAAGCACTATTCAATCTCTACCGTCTGATCAGAGCCTCAACGAAGATTAACCGTCTGATGTGACACGTAGATTAAAGGGCAAAATTGAGCCTCACCCCTAACTTAATTTATTTTGCAATAAGTCCCCAGAGGGACACATGTTTGTTTGTCATCGTTTGAACATTTGCATTATATTTCATGCTCTTTATTTTAATTGCACGACAATATTGTTTAAATTTCAAAGCGTGTGATGCACGTGTTGTGTGTGAAAATTGCAATAAAGATCCTACAGGTTAGTGTCATCATTTGGCCCCTGAAACAAAAAATAATTACATATTAGTCCAATCAAGTACGAATCACGAGTAACCACACTTGTATTTTTAGATAAGTTGCAATTTCAACCCCACACTTTTTATTGTGTTATCATTCAGCAGTCAAATTAGTTTTCTTTGCATCCATACCAGCATGCATCTACATATTAGTTTGCTCGGTAAAATTAAAAAATATCAAAACTTCATTAAAAAATTCACAAAAATCATGTTAGCTACCTGTTAATTTGATCTTTCATCCAATTTTTATTTTTATTTTCATTTTCATTATATTTATATTTTACAAAAATTCAAAAACAACATAAAAATTCCTATATGCATTTAAAAAAAAATAAAAATGTAATAATTTTGTGAAAATTCTGAAAAAATTAGTCTGTTTAGTTTCATTTCTTTTTATTTCTATACCATTTTTGCATTCAAATTCCTCATAAAAAACCAAAAAATCATTCAAAAGCATAAAAAATCGTATAAATTAATAGAAAATTCCAAAAAAAATCATAAAATAGCTTTATGAATAATTTTTAATTTAATTTTCTATATATTTTTGATATATTTGAAGTATAAAAAAAAGAGTGGTTGGCTTATTTATTCATTTTCTGAACCTTTTTCTAATTCTTTAAAAAACAAAAAAAATCATTTGCAAAATTAAAATCATAAAAATATAAAATCATGAAACCAAATAAAAATATAAAAATAAATTCCAAAAAATAAAAAATAAAAAAGAATACGAAAACCAAGAGTAGTGTTCATAGATTTCCCTTCTTCTTTTCATTGATTTTTCACTGAATTGAATAATCCTCAGAAATTTAAGTGGCCTCCCTGATTTCGACCAGGTACGCTATATAGGTAAATAAATAACACTCTTAGTTCTTGTGCTTACATTCTTTTCTTGCTTGTTGGCTTGAGCTGTGAATGAAAACCATAATTTTTGTTGAGGGATTTTTAGGGTTGCAATGACACTTCACATTAATTCTATTAATCAAAACCCTTGAGTTCCTTGTTCAACAAATGGCGCTGTTTCTGCGGATCAAAGCTGGGTCACCTACGTGTCAGGAAGGAATACACATACGTTTTCAACATTCTCCATTAAATAATTTAAACCCAAGTGAGAAATTGATTCATCAAAATGGAGCCGTTGCAAGGAAGGCAGGACGAGGGTAGTTAGGTCTTCTTTGCCTTCTACTCTTGTCTTGTATATATTATGTTTTCTTTTTATTTGTCTTTTATTTTCTGTCATTTTTTTGCTTTCTTTTATTTGCTCATATTTTTCATAATTGTTTTTGGCATATTTTATGTTTCTCATTTTCTATCAGGGCACGATGAGCGAGGGTGGCATTCTTAGGAGCATTGGCGCACCCGAATGAAGTGGAGGTCAGCTCGTTTCTTCATCGAGAGGTTGGAGAGCGTAATAGAAGGAGCACAAGATTTCAAAGAGAGGATGTAGGAAATTTTTTTCTTTCTTTTTATAGTTTTTCCCTTGTTATTTTTGTAGATAATTTGTAATGTTTTTCCTTGGCATTTATCTCTTCTCTGTTTTTCTAAAGACTCCGAACACTTAACATTTTGTAGTGTATGTTTCACCAAGTGTCAATGCACTTGGGGGACCTCACCGTGTTTTGTTTTCCTCGCTTTTATTTTTATTTGTTTCATGCAGATTTTTTATGCTTGAGCCCCTAAATTTAGGTTTCTATTTAATTGAACCAGGTAGCATTAGGTCCACAACCCTAATCAAATATATGTTCCTGTAAAACTCGTTGGACTTAGTCAAATAAATATGTGCTTCACGATACTAGAAAATTCTATTTAGGATGGCTCTCGCATTTCTTTCATTTAGATTCATTTTTTTGTGCGGATGATATTGCATGTAAAAGTTTGGAGCAAGGTTCACCTTATATCTCATGCATGTATTCATAGATTTCATTGCACATCAACTTTTCCGACTTCCTCCCTCTGTTTTCTAGACTTCGGAATAAAAAGGAAATCAGAAAATCTGTTAGATGTTTCATTGAAAATATCAAAAAAAGAGAAAACAAAAAATTAAAAATTAGGACTACTAATTCAACTTGACCCATAAAATCAAATGTAATTGATTCATTTCATTGATTTTGGGATAGCAACCCCTCATTGTTTGTAGGTACTCTCCAGACTGAGTGAGGCACGTACACTTAAGGATTAGAACCAAAACCCTAGACTTGTGCCCTAAGTGCTTGGAGTAACTTTTGGGTCTTGTTATTACTGTAATCACTTGCCTCTAACTTTAGTAGTAGTAGTCGTATTTGAGTTGGTGTGTTCCGTTGTTTTAGACACGAACTACCTCAGGAGACTGCACCTGTGAGTTTGATAATATATTTGTTTGATCACCTGACTCTAAAATTGAAAAGATTAACGGTCGTCACGGTCATCATCAAGTTGAGTAGGTGAATTGGGAGTTTGCTTTGTGTTTGTATATGATTGGTGTGAGTTGGTTACGTTCATCTTCTCTTAGTCTTTGGCAGCCACCTTCTGTTTCCTTTCTTATCTTCACTCTGTTTTCTTTTCTTTTATCCCTCCCTCCCAACCTTATTTGTCTTCTTCTCTCATCGTAACTTCTATCTTCCTTGATTTGTGATGATGGATCGTTGTTCGCATCAGCCGGATCTTGTAACTCTGTTTTTTCATCCCATCATCATTGTCCATCGTGTCTTGAGATTGGAACTCCGACTAACCTCTCATTCTCACCACCTTCTTCATCTTCTCATTCTCTTTCTTCATCCCCACCCTCTTTGTTCCTCCCATTCCACTTCCTACTTTTGTTGGTCATGTTGAGTTAGGAATTGAGGCTCGTGGAGATCAGACTGAGCTGTTGCGAGATCCATGCGATTTCTTTGTTCAGATAAGACTACATTCCATAGGCGATCACACTGAACAGTTGCCAGCTTTAGACAACTTCTATGCTGGGATGACAGATTAGTAGCAAGATTATGAAGCGAAATCAGTTTCTACATTGAGTCTGTTCATTCTAGATTTAGATTTCATTCAGCTACTGTTGAAGTTTCAGGGGAAGTGCACGAGGAGCCATGTTTACATCTTGCTGAGTTTGAGGAGTTTTGTTTGACCCGTGCATTTTCAGATATCACTTTTGATGAGTTGCAGATGACGACCTTTCCTTTTTCACTTCCAACTAGAGCCAAAACATGGTATAAAGAGTTGTGAAGGAAGATCTACATGGGGTGACATACGTGCATTGTTCTTGTAGAGATTTTACCCGCACCATAGAGCAAATTTGATGCGGTCTATTATTAGATGTTTTACCTCAGACCCCAGGAGTCGTTGCATGATTCATGGCCGAGGTTTCTTGCCTCTTGAGGAGATTTCTAGATCATGGATTTTTGAAGACTAACCTTGTACATATCTTTTATAGCATGATGACAACAGAACAACAGAGATTGATCAATGCCTCGTGTGGTGGTTCACACCACAGTCTCGATGTGGATTCACTTTGGATTATCTTTGGAGAGCTTTTTGACATCTCGTGTTCATGAGATTCTTTACTTGATACAACACATGAGGGAGACCACACTCCCAGCACCAATAGTTACAACCTCACTTCTCGTCTCCACCACACTTCTAGAACTGGAGACATGGACAACAATAGATGTAGCGCGCATAGCCTCACCAGCCTTACATCCAATAGTAGTCTGCATCGTATGGACAATTTTCACATCCTCCTCCTCCTCACTACCATTCTCAGTGAAACCAGTCATTGAGCAGCCAGAGGCACCTTCGGTGAATCCCGTACTTGACCAGCTTTCCCTGTTGATGAAGAATATGAATGATTTGACTTAGAGGCTCGACGACCAAACTAGCACAAAGACACTGATTCTAGAACAAGTTGAATCCAATCCTAACAACTTCAGAAAGAAGGAGAAGGTAGCCCATGATCCATCCACCCCTAAGACAGGTTTGGCACTTGGTTTTACATGTTTATCTGACACCATCTATCTCAGGAGCGATAGGAGATTGCATCCGCCTTCACAATCGTTAGAATTGGGAAATCGAGCCATTGAGAGAGCCTCGCCTTCCACATCATATTCTTCACCAGCAGTACATAGATCCAGTGTTGCAGAGCTTGAACATGGAGTTTCACCATCTTCTTCTTCATCACCACCACTATCACCTTCTTTATTCATAAAATACCAAAAAGACAATAAAGAGAGATGTAGTTCACAGTAAGCCATGAAGGAGAAAACGCCCATCATGGAAACTCCTTCTACACTAGCAGTTGTAACCCTTCATTTTTTTCAGTTTATTTTTCTACTCATGTTTTGGGAGATATTGTACAGACTGGATCTAATCACCCAGTTGTAAATGATGGCTTTTTTTAGTAAAGGAAATGAGTAGATTGGTGTTTCTCGTAATTCTATTCCATTCCCTTCTGCTTTGAATAAAACCAGAAAAATCCAAAAATTAAAAACAACACTATCTAATCTTGGAGTGGTAGAGATCCTTCATAATAACTTTTTTATAGATGCCACTCCTTAAGGCCATGGAGTACATGTCTGCAATAAAAAAGGGAATGAAAGGAGCATGCACTCAAAAGAGTCAACCCAAGGAAAACAGATGAAAGAAAATAGAGAAGCACATCTTGACCATGGCCACAGTTCATGCCATTAGAAACCTCCCACCTAAAAAGAAAGATAAGGGAGCACGTCACATCCATTGCCACATCTTTGATCAAGAATTTAATTGTACTCTTATCGATAGTGGATCCTCCATTAATCTTATGCCATCCTTGCTACTCACTGAGTTCGGGTTGGGGCCTCTTAGATCCACTAAGTTGATCCTTCAATTTGTTGATAAATTGATCAAGAGACCGAGAGGCATTTTAGAGGATGTTATCCTAACGGTGCAAGGAATGAGATTTCCAGTTGACTTTGTTGTTATGGATATGGATACCTCTGCATCGTTACTCCATACCCCGATCATACTTGGTCGTCCATTCCTTCGAACGACCGAAGTGGTAGTTGATTATGGCACTAGAGATATCATCTTTCACTCCTATAGTTATAAGGTAAAACTTGAGTCGATCCTCGATCTTAGGCCATCAATGCCACCAGCAGCAGTCGATGAGAGAGAGACAGTTACACCAGATCCTACAGACTGTGATCTTCTTGCCGAGTTTCGAGAGACAGATCTATTTTCAGATTTCATGGACACCTACGAGTTCCTTTCTCATAATGATCTTCTGGAAAGCACAATCACCTTGGGTTCCCTTGTTGACCATTTTGAATCATTTGCTGATGGACAGTTTGAGCTGTATTCTGAGGATCATTCAGAGATATTAAAGGTATATTCTGAGATTCATGAGAAACATTCATTTTCTGAGATTATTGCTGAGATACCTCCTACTGAGATTTCTGAGATTCTTGTTGAGGATTCTGAAAATCCTGATGAGCCATTTCCTTTCTGAGCAGAGATCATTCATTGTAGTCCTTTCTATGATTCTACATGTTGAGCCTATTGAAGCCACAATTGATATTACATACAGTGCAGATCAAATACCTTCTACTAGTACAATTGCAAAGGTTGTCACATAGTTGATTCAGAACCCACCTAAGCTTAAGGCTTAACCCTCAACCTTGAAGTATGCCTTCCTTGTGGGTCCTCTAAAATGTTTCTGGTCATCCTCGGTTTGTAGTTGACCGACGAACAAGAATCTCGCATGCTAGAGGTTCTTGAGAGAATCCACAAGGCTATTGGATAGAATATTTCGAATCTTCGTGGGATTAGTCCAGCTTTGTGCTTGCATCATATCTACTTAGAGGATGACAACAAACCCTCCCTTGAATATTAATGACGTCTCAATCTAAACCTCAGGGATGTTGTCATGAAAGAGATTGGGAAATGGTATGATGCTGGCTTTATTTATCCCATATCAGATTCCAAGTGGGTCAATCTTTTTCATGTGGTCACGAAGAAATTCGTATTACTATCATAAAGAATGACTGTGGTGCGAAGATTGCAACCCGTGTACCTACTTCATGGCATGTTGGCGTAGATTACCAACGCATGAATTCAACTACCAAGAAAGATCACTTCCACTGCCCTTTATTGTTCAGATTATTGAGAGGTTGGTAGGGAAGGAGTTCTTTTGTTCCTTGGATGGGTGCTTGGGTTATGACCAGGTTGCTATCGCTCCTGAGGTTCAGGAGAAAACTACATTTAATTGTCTGTTTGGCACCTACACCTTTAGACTGATGCCTTTTGGATTGTGTAGTGCTCCTACTACATTCCAAAGGTATATGTTGCTAGTTTTTTATGACATTGTGGGTAGTTTTCTAGAGGTCTTCACGGACAATTTATCAATCGACGGGGATAGCTTTGGTACATGTCTTGCTCATTTAGACCGACTACTTCAACGTTGTTGTGAGGTAAACTTAATGCTTTCGTGGGAGAAGAGTCACTTTATGGTGACTAATGGGATTGTAATGGGTCACGTCAACTCAAGACATGGTACAGAGGTTGACCCAACTACGATTGATGTGATTTCCAAGCTAGAGACATCGCAAAATTTGAAGCAGTTGAGGTCATTTCTGGGACATCTTGGATTTTATAGGCGATTCATTAAGGATTCAACAAGATCTCCAAGCCTTTGACTGAGCTTCTATGCAAGGAGAACGAGTTTATTGTTCATGAGAAAGTACTCCTTGCATTAATCAGATGAAAGACATGGTTACTAGTGCTCATATCCTACAACCACCTAATTGGTCTCTTCATATTGAGATAATAATAGATGTATCATATTTTGCAGTTGGGGTTGTTCTGGGCTAGATAAGGGATGGGATGTCGTTTGCTATACACTATGCTAGCAAGACTCTAGATGAGGCACAACGTAATCACGCAGTCATAGAGAAGGAAATGTTAGCAGTAGTGTTTGCATTAGAGAAGTTCGGATCTTACCTCCTTGGTTCACATGCTATTGTATACACGGATCATACTGCCAAAAAGTACCTACAGGTAAAGTAGGATGTCAAACCACGCCTTATCATATGGACCCTTATTCTTCAGGAGTTTGATTTAGAGATTCCATATAAACTTGGAGTAAAGAATGTTGTGGAAGATCACCTTTCCCAAATCACAGATGTAGACACTTCTGAGCATTCAATACTTCCCATATCAGAGGCCTTTCCATATGCAACTATTTTATATGTGGCCTCAATCCCATGGTATGTTGATGTTTTGAACTTTCTTGTCTCCATGAAAGTTCCACAAGATTGAGTGAAGCACAAGGTAGACAGATTCCTATCTGAAATACATTGTTACTAGTGGGAGGATCCGTACCTGTTTCGTGAAGGCGTGGATTGTATCTGGAGAAGGTGCATTCCTCAGGAGGAATATACTAGTGTACTTGAGCATTGTCACAAATTAGAGTCTTGTGGGCATAATTCGGGGAAGCGCACGACAACAAAGGTTTTACAGAGCAGAATGGTGGCCAACTTTATTTAAGGATGCTACATATTATATTCAAGGTTGTATTGATTATCAAAAGATGGGCGGAACCGTTGGTTCTAAAGATACCATGCCCTTGAGATATATACAGATTTCAGATGTTTTTATGCTTGGGACATAAACTTCATGGGCCTATTTTTTTCAGGAAGGGATTTCAGTACATACTACTTGTCGTGGATTATGTTAGACATTGGATGGAGGCTATTCCCATCCGAGCCACTGATAGTCATACGATATTTTCCTTTCTCAAGGATCACATTATTGCACGGTTTAGGATTCCCAAGATACTCAATTCAGATGAGGGAAGCATTTCATTAATCAAGAGGTCAAGAAGCCTATAAAGGAGTATGCCATTGACCATAGAATTGCATCTCCTTACCACCCACAGACTAACGACTTGGCTGAGATTTCAAATAGGGAGATAAAGATGATATTGCAGAAATGTGTACGTCCAGGTAGGAAGAACTTGTCACAGATACTTGACTCGGTTCTATGGGCTTATCAGATGACGTACAAGTCTCCTTTGGGTATGTCTCCTTACAAATTGATGTATGCAAAGCCTTTCCACTTGCCCATTGAATTAATTCGCAAATCATTATATGCACTCCGTGTATGCACTTTGGATTGTGAGAAAGTGGGATGGAGTAGGAAGTTGTATCTGAACATGTTGCTGGAATTCCAAGATTATGCATACGACAAACTCAATCATGTATAAGGAGAAAGTCAAGCGTTGGCATGATAGTCACATTATAAGGAAGACTTTCTTTCCTAATCAGAAAGTTTGGTTGTTTAATGCTAAATTGACATTGTTTCCAGACAAGTTAAAAAGAAAATGGCCAGGATTGTTCATTGTGAGAGCTGTGCATGACAATAGTAGTATTGTCATATATGGATTGTCATATAAAGCACAACCATTTGTTGTGAATAGACGGTTGGTCGATCCATATCTAGATCATGACACATTCCTAATCGTGGTTGATTCCATATATGTGGTATCAGATGATGAATTTTTGAAATCTTTTGTGTCCGATACATGAGCTAATTTTCTCTTATATATATCCTTTCGCTTTATTCTTCTTATGTTTTTATCGTTCACCTCTTTTATGTGTGTGTTATACTTAGGATGTACTCTATCCTAAGTATAGGGGAGGTGAATGGTTTGAGTATTTCCATTTTTGTTCTGTTACATCACCTCTATTGTTTCTTATACTTAGGGATCCTTTAACCTAATTATAGGGGGTGATGTTGTTCTTTCTGTCTCTTTCGTGTTTTTATTTTCTTTTATTTCTTCAGTTCTCATTCTTGTCCTTCAACTTGTTGATATTCTTTTTCTATACTTAGGGATCTTTTACCCTAAGTATAGGAGAGGAATATTCTAGTGGTTGAGTTTGTTTATTCTTTTCCTCGATTTCCCCCCTTTGTATAGTCTTCTATACTTAGGATTACTTGATCCTAAGTATAGGGGGGATGACCGACTTCAATTCTTTTCATCTATTCTTTGAGTCGTTGTTGTATAGGATTCTTTTGATTTTTCTATACTTAGCACGATTTATGTCTTCCTTTGTAGCTCTTTGATCATTATGAGGACATAGTTCAAGCTAAGTATAGGGGATGTCGTATATATTGAATTTATACTTTATTCGTAACTCATATTGTTATTAATAATAGGGCTATTACTTAAAAATGTTTTGAAAAATGATTTGTAAAATGATTTGCAAAAATCTTTTGTAATAATGTTTGAAAAAAATATTTTGTAAAATATTTTGAAAAAAACTTTTGTAAAAGTGTTTGTAATAATTTGGTAAAACTATTTTTGTACAAATCTTTGCAAAATTATTTTTAAAATTGTTTTGTTTGAAAAAATGGTTGTAAATCATTTCCCGTATCAAAACTATGTATATTGTACAAAATATATGTAAAATTTTTGAAAGCAAAATGTTTGTAAAATTGTTTGGAAAGGATTTGTAAAAATGTTTGTACAATAGTTTGCAAAAATATTTGTAAAACTTTTGAATAATATCTTGAATTTTGTTTGTAAAAACATTAGCAAAATGTTTATAAAAGCTTTGTAAAATTTCTATAAAATGATTTTGTAACATGGGATATAAATTATGGGATATATATATTTGTAAAATCCAGGTACGTATAGAAACCTTAATAAATTATCCACATGTAAATAAAATTCTTTCTGTATCTAAAATTCTTTTATAAAACTTATATCAAAAACTTATGCATAAATTCCTCCTGTAAAATCTTGTATAAAATTTGTATAATCCTTGTGCGTATACTTATATATATTTCTTGTAAATAAATTAAATTTACTAACCCTTTTTTTTAAAAAAAATGTGTGTTTAAAATACGTAAAAAAATTTCACAATTCTTTAAAAAAGTTTCTTTTTTATTTTTTTTCTAAAAAAAATATTTTGTATTTATTTCTTACATTTGCATGTGCATTTTTTAGAATGGTATTGACACTTAAACAAGTCTGGAATAAAATCGAAGAATGGATCTTGGTTGGACCTTAATCCACATAATTTTAGAGGAACCTTGTAGGAAACATAATTGAGATTCTTCATGTCTATAGACACAATTCTTTGAGAAGCACAACACTTAGTTAAGTGTCATCTTGACTGCCTTAGTAGAATACTTTGGAGCACACATATGATTCTTATCGATAATGACCTAGCTTGCACACATGCACTTACACTTTGCTCACCTCAGTTGAAGTGGTAGAGGGCTGGATTTGCCAGCATGAGACACAAGCCAATGGAAATATCAGAGGTTACACATTATTGGCCATTGTACCCCCAACCCGATCCAATAGCGATGAGGTCTAATGACAGAATGTTGTGGGTTGAAATAAAGCTTCAAAAGAGGGATAGTCTACTTGCTCAAGAGAAAAAACTGCTTATATATATATTCAAAAAAATGCAAAAAATAAAAAACTACAAAAAACTGGACAGACCTGAATGAAAATAAAATGCATGCCGGAGTATGTATATAAATATATAGTCAATAAGCAAGCTTGAGCTTCAAAGTCAGATATTTGTGAGGTTGTAGTTGGTTAACATGGCTACACTGGAAATGCATCCTAGGATAGTGATGAATCTCCATTTCATCACCTTTGATTTATCATTTTAGCCTTAAAAACCCAAGATAATGCATGTAAATAACATTATTTTGTACAAATTAACATCCATCATTTGTTACATTTATTGTACATAAATTATTATTTTATTACCAAAATTATAGAATAAAAGAAAAGAAAAAGAATAAAATGCCAAAGGTATTTTTGGACCTTATACCCCGAGACCTAGGCATCTTGATGACTGGGACAAGGAATAAAGTAGGAGAGATAAGAGCCAAAAATCCATCAAAAATTCCATTCTTTTATTCATCTATAAGTTCTTTTTGGGACCTATTTTATTTTATATTATTTATGCCTCAAATAAAGAAACATGGTACATTAAAGTTGTATATATAAATACAAATAAAAATACAAAAATTAATTTATACGAAAATAATACACAATGTACATTTTACACTCAAAATTCGATTCCAAAATCAAAACTTCCTAGACCCATATCTTCCCAATACAATCTCAAAATGTATTAAATCACTTTAACTATATATAACTTTTAATAAGATATTTAATGAAGGTGGTTTCACTTAATTTGGAATTAAGATGTGAAAGTCAGGTTTTAGACATCTATCGTACACTAATCCTGAAGAGAATAGTCATTTTATTTATTCTTTTTATTTTTAAAATTATATATTTCTGTAATTTTGTGAATATTATTTATAATATGTACATATAAGAATAAAATAAAACATAAAAAACATTTTAAAAAACAAAGTATATAAAATACATAGATGAAATACATATACGCATGCATATATATTTAATACTTATATTTATTTAAGTGTACATATTATATCAAGAAAATATTATGTATTTAAAAATAAGTTATAAATATATAAATTAAGAAAATAAAATAATAAAATACAAAATACAAAATAAAACATGCAAAAACATAGGTAAATATACCTATAAATGATACCCTGAAAACTAAAAATCATATTAAAATATTGTAGAAAATAATAAACACTATTAATTTTATAATGTTAAATTTGTTTATTTATTTATTATTTATTATCTATTATACAAATAATTTCGGGGCTGGTTTTTCCAGGTTGGTCCACGTGGACTAACTGGATCGCACCATAGTTTGACCTCGGTCAACTATCTTACCTAAACCCTAGTCCTTGTTAGACTGACAACCACCTCTCGTTATCGATTTTCTATCTCATGATATAGGGCTCGAGGAGGATCGATCTCTTCACAAATTTTGACCATTGTTCATCCACCATCCACGTCGACTATTCTCCTAGGGCAGAGCACATCGACTCACCCGTGAACCCTAGGAGAAGACCTCTCGTCACCATCCTGTACATATACCCTTCTTCCGCTTCCTAGCATTTTTGGTTCCACATTCGCCCACTCTAACCCCTCGGAGGCCTTCCATGATGTTGAGTCTCATGACTGGAGCATTCTGTCAGCCTTCACAACGAGGAGAAGTGTGGAGGAGAGATTCCCTACCCATCTCTAGCCACCTTGGCCGTGAGATCCAATATCACGGTTCTTGGCCACTCGAGGTGATTTTCCTTCGCCTATTAGATGTCCAGTAGCTTTATCTTTAAGTCTATGCTTTTATTTTGTTGTTAGTTCATTATATTAGCCTAGTTTAGGATATATATGTGCCGGAGCTCTAAAGCTCCGGCCACCACTTTGTTCCATCGTAAACCTCATCCTTGAGCACTGCCAACCACCTCATTACCATCCCTTATCATTTCTTCACCTAACCGATCCACTAGCTCCCCTAAATCTCTTCAGATCTGGATCAATGAGGTCCATATCCTCCACATCGTCGAACCTCACCCATTTCCTCCATTCCACCCTCGACACCTCATCAATAACCGCCAATGTAGCTTCGCATGAAGGCCTTCTTTCTATCCGTGTGGGAACCCATGCTTGGAAGCCCCATTTGAGAGGATTTTGGACTCAAAGAATAACCTCCAGGTTGTCCAGAGAACCATGAGCTCCAGAGGAAAGTTCAACAGCTCCCAAACTTATTTGAGCCACCGGGAAGCTTCGCCGAAGGTGTGGGAACGTGTATAGAGCTTTAGCAATGACATAGGTGGTTGGAGGTTCGTGCTACATCAATTTAGAACTCACCGATGGCAAGTTCATCAGCCATTCTTCCAGTCATCCTATCCACCGTCTGATCGAGGGGCACCTCCAGATCGAGTGCCATTGGATTTTGCATATCATCACCGCCGGATCCCAGTCAGGGATCTAATACGAACCATCAGTAGCAAAGGGGTATCATGCATCCTAAGGCCGACATGTTGATTAGTGGATCGATCACCACCTTTTGATCGCACACACATGTTAGGGTAATTGCATATAAGCCCCATTTTTGGCACATTTAATTTTTAGTCTTGTAATTAAATTTAGTACTTTAAATTTTTTGGTAAATTTGCAAGAGGAACCCTGTAGTTATTGCTATTTACGTTTGTTACTCTACCATCTCTCCTCCCTTGGCCACCCACATGATGAGTGTATATTTTGCACTTAGACCCTTGTGCCTTCTTATATTTCATTTTAATATAAAAACTTTCACTTGTAGTAATATAACTTTGGGTAATTTGTAGAAAAGCCCTCGTACTAAATTTTAATTGCGAAAAACCCTTTCTAGTATTTGAATTTTTAGGCATGCTTTCCTTTTATTAAATATATCATCCATGCACCCAAAATTCTCAAAAAATAGGATTAAGTGACTTCTAGGGTGTACATTTATGGTATATATTGGATTTTCATTTTAGGTACTTTTAGTATTTATTAAAAATCAAAAGAGCACATTTTTATTCCTAATTGAATAGAGAATTACCAAAAAAAATAAAAATGTTATACAAAATTCCCTAAAAATATATTTTGTTTATTATTGTGTTTTGCAACTATAGATTAAAAATTCCTGAAGTAGAAAAAGAAAAACCATAAAAAATAAAAAGCTCCAAAATCCAGTAACAAAAGATATAAAATTCCCAAAAATTCCAAAAATTTTATTATAATTGTTTTTGAATATTATTTATATTATTATCTATCCATTAAAATTTATTTGAGGAATTTTGGAATCTATTTGCTATATTTTACCTTCAGATAAATTCAGTCTATTTATTTAATCCTTGATTTGGGATATTTTCGACTTTAAAAATCCATAAAAATTTGAAAAATTCTCTAAAAAATCTCAAATATAGTAAAAAATATTTAAAACCCAAAAACATTTTATTTTGCACTTTTTGTTTATTTATAATAGTATTTATAAATATGTTACCTCATATTGTATAAATTGCCATATATATATTTTTATATTATAAATTTAATATGAAAAGGAAATGAAAAATCAGAAAATATTATTAGAAAATAAGAAATTATAAAATTAAAAATAATTAAAAAAACCATTATAAAAAATAAAAGTAAAAAATATATAAAATCAAAAACCCATACTAAAAATATATAGACAAGTATAACACAAATTTTGTATTTCATTTCCCTAATCTACTACTTGTTGCATGTGTTTGACACTCTACACATACTTTCACGTATACACATCATTTGTAGAGTTATAATAAATTTTAACTCCACATTTTTTGCCTTCCATTGTTATTTCTTTTGTGGGTTAATTGTTGATTGATTTGTGATTTCATAGGCAGTCGCCTCAGTGACATTTTTGTCTTTGCTTTTTAGTGAGGATAATTATTAGACCCTCACAAAATCACTGTTATCAAATGGCGTCGTTGTTTAGGAGCAATGCCATATAGATTGGATTTCTTTGTTTCTGCATTATTATCTCTTGTGTATATATTTTTCCTTTATTTAGTTTCTATGTTATTTGATATTATTTTATGAATTGTCTTAACACCCTCTTTGTTTTAATTTGTTTTGAGGTACCGCGGATCGAGGGAGGTACTCCTAAGAGCGCCTACGCACCGACAAGAAGCAGAGCCAGCTTTTGACCTAGCCGACAAGTGTGCACAGTAAATTAAGTCTTGGAGGGATCTTTGGAGAGAGAGAATTATATTTGTAATAATTCGTGACTCTCAGGAGTTTGATACTTCACGAGGTTCGAGCGAGTATTTGCTTGGTGTGTCATTGGTTTTTGTTGTGTTTTCCTCGCTTTTCTTTTTCTTTGTTTCACGGTTTTCTTTTTATTTATTTTGTGTGATTGAGCCCTAGCATTAGAATCTGCATGACGACAAATTAAGGCCAAATACTTAATTACTATTGCATGTACCTGTAATTCTTGTTTGGGCTTAGTCAAATTTTGAATTGCTATTTACTTAGTTTTGGAACCATGCACTGAGAGAGTCCTCCATACAAAGCTTGTAGGACCTACTGTGGTGGCCATTAAGGAGACTCCAAGACCAGACCCTTTGGTTCCTTTCTAGATATCTAGCCTTTTGTTCTTCACACTAATAAGAATTCATGTATTAGGATGATTTCATCGGCTTTGTATTTTCATATAGATAGGTTTCAAATATGTTTAGCATCCTTGCATGAATAGAGATGGAGGCATGGTGATCATTTCTACTTAGCATTCATCATTGCTTTCACTTGCATTACTTTTCTGACTCTCTCCCTCTGATTTTGAGCACCTGGGATCTAAAAAGAATTGACTCGTCATTTGGTTGGTGCATTTCTATTAAAAATTCAAAATGTGATAACTAATAATATTGGTACTATTAAGTTTACTCGACCCTAAACAAAAAGAATAATATTTGTCTTGGGGAGTGTAACCCCCTCATTGTATTTGCATTTACTTTGTCACGTACACATTAAGGAGTAGTGCCCCAATCTCAGGCCTTCCTATTTGTACAACTTCGTGTATCACCAAACTCTAAAATCTGATGAGATAAACAGACTGAACTTTCACGGTCCTCACTGTGTCGAGTAGGTGAATTGAGGTTTTGTTATGTTTATATTTTTTTGTGATTGAATTGTGTGCATCTTAGATATTGTTTTTGCACTTGCACCTTCATGTTCTCATGATCACCTTCTTTTGTTTCAAAGATGTCCGACTGAAGTGATTTTTATCCAAACTTTGTTGATCCCTCGTACCATCCAGCTGGTCCACCTCCACTCCTCCAGGAGCACTTTGCTCCTGACTTTTCTTTTTGTACATATCCACCTCAGCCACAGTGTCAGACCTCAGATATTTACCCATCACCTCCACCCTCACATCTTAAACTATTCCACTCACCCAAGATTGGCCCGTTAGAGTCACCTCTCATTAAGTCCACTCTTGAGCATTAGATCCAGATGATGGAGCAAATGAAGAAGAGGATCGACAGCCTCACTGGTATAAAAAAGAGACACAATGCCGCTTCACCATTTGATGATATGGGTTCATTTGAGGATTCCTATGAGATCTTGCAATCGCCCAAAATACACAAAAAAATGTGAAAATTATAAAAATACAAAAAGATTTTTGGAGACACCTAGTAGAGTCTCATCTTGTGAGGAGAGGACACACCTGCCACATTCCTTGACCACACACACACTCACACCAGTTCCCATCTTTGACCCCATGGATGATACTGTACAGACTGCTCTTGGTCATCCTTGTGTAGAAGATGATTCCAATCTCCTCCCTTGTATGGAGGAGATCCAAAATTTGAAAAAAAAATGTTGACTCAACCTGAAGTAGTGGCAGTTATTCATGAGATTATTGAGGTCCACTTTGCCAGACCATTACTCAATTATCTGCTCCTGAAACCAAGAAGAGAAGAAAAGGAACATATCTGAGAAACCCATTTTGACCATGGCCACTGCCCATGCCATTTCTCATTGTCCACACACTAAGAAAGGGAACACTATCACACCTCTTGTGAGTTGCACCATTTCTGACTATTTATGTGATCACACTCTCTTTGACAGTAGTGCTTCGATTAATATAATACCCTTCTCATTGGTACAATCAATTCATCTAGGGCCTCTCAAGAAGACCAGGATGATTTGTCAGTTTGATGATAGATCAATAAAGAGGCTGAAGGTTATTCTAGAGAACGTCGTCATTCTGATTCAGGGCATGAGATTCAGTTTCGAATTTGCTGTATTACCCATGGGGACCTCCACCCCTGTGGAGCATCCTCCAATCATCCTGGGATGACCTTGACTTTACAAGAGCCATTATTGATTATGGAACTGGAGAGATTCTCTTCCGTTCTAATATCGTGAGTGATGTGTTGATCACTGCACCCACTATAGGCTAGAGATGCGTATCCCACGAGAGTGTAACTGTGTTAGCCGACCCTGAGGACTATGACCTTGATGCTGATATCACTGAGGTTTTCTTTTTGATGGATGAGACTGAGACATGAGTATTCCTCTTCGGTGAGGATGACTCGGAAAGCATAGACCTTGGACTTAACTTTTCCAGTGAGTGGCAATGCATTGATGACATCCATGGTATTTACACCATAGATACTTTAGAGCGGAGGGAAGACTTAGTAGAGACTGAAGAGGTCGAGTTTAACCTTATTGCTTTCTTCAAGACATATGGTCCTTTTGATGATGACTTAGTAGAGACTTCACAGGATGGACTTGACCTTACTACTTCCACATATGAGTTTGTTCCTTTTCATTTTGATATTTGTGCGACTTCCAAGGCCGAAACCGACCACACTACTTCCACTTACCAGTTCGTGCCTTTTCGCTTTGAAATTGCTGAGGATCTTCATCGGGTTGATCATGTTCAGTTTGTGTCTGCTGATGACCCTGATATCGACATGCACCTTGTCATATCCATTCCTCAACAATCACGCAAGAAAGTCCGCTTGCTACCTTCTTGATCTCTGTATATCCATATCTTTGTATATTCTCTTTCGTTTTACCTCTTTCCATCTCTTGTTTTTGCTCGTTCATCTCATTCCATGTGTTTTGCCTCGTTTAGGACGTACTCTGTCCTAAGTACAAGGGAGGTGGGCGACTTGAGTGATATTTCTTCTTTTCTTCTTTTTGTTTTCACTTTTCTTTTTCTTCCAAAAAGGTGGCACCCCTTCTTCATTGCTATACTTAGGATGTACTTTGTCCTAAGTATAGGGGGTGTGTACCCCGAGTTATTCATTCTTTTATCCCCTCCACTGTATCCTTTTTTCTCTATTCTTAGGGATATCTTACCCTAATTGTAGGGGGAGACAGCCTGAATCGAGATCTATTCATTCCCACCCTTGACCCTCCATGCCTTATGTACGGTCAACTATACTTCGGATTATTTGATACTAAGTATAGAGGGGACGGTTGACTTCTCATTCATTCATATCTTGATTCTTTCATTCTTTATTTCATTGTTGTAGTATAGGCTTTTCTATATTCAGTATGAGTTATGTCTTCTCTTTTTTCTCTCTGATCTATGAGGACATAACTCAATCTAAGTATAGGGGGGTCGTGTATACTTCATATATACTTTAGCCATAACTCGTACTTTCATAGTTTCAATAAGTATGGCTAAAATATTATATATACATATACAATTCATTAAATCAATTAATAAAAAAGATGTATATTATCCCTCAAATTCTTTTGTATATACTGATTAATAAATTAGGTAAAATATTTTGCAAAATGTTTGAAAAATAATTTGAAAATGTATTTGAAAAATTTTTTGAAAAATATTTTAAAAATGTTTTCAACCTTTGTAAAATTTTTTGTTTGTAAAATTTCTTTTCTTTGTTTGAAATAAAATTGTTTTGAAAACCTATTTGCAAATGGTTTTGAAAATGGTTGCAAAATTATTTTGAAAAACTTGTATATATTATTTGAAAAACCTTTGCAAAATGATTTTCTAATGTTTGTAAATGTTTGTAAAAATTATTTACATAAATTATTTTGGACTATAGTTTTCAAAATTGTTTGTAAAATTATTTTCAAATAAGTTTGAGGAATATATACATCATCCAAATAAAGAAACACTTTTCACCAATTGTATATATATTTATTTATAAAAATAACTAACATATCTCTTATGTAAATCCTTTAAAACCCCAATTCTTGTAGATAATAAAAAGCACTCTCGTGTAAATATTTGTACCTATTTCTTTTTCCAAAAATCTTAGTTTTGAAAAATCCAAAAAACATTTGCAAAAACCTTTTCAAAAATTGCATAAAAATTTGCAAAACATTTTTTTTCAAAAAATCGTAAAAAGTTCAAATTTTGAAAATTGCATGACAAAAATATTTTCAGTAATGTGCATAGCATGTGTATTTTTCATTTTGAGTTTGATAATTGAACAAGTTTAAGTAAAATTAGAAGATTGGAGCTTGGTTGGACCTTAAATATACCTAATCACATGAACCTTATAGGAACTGCAATCGAGGTACTTCAGGTCTAGTTGACTTAATTCTCTGAGATCACGAGACTTGGTTCAATGTCGTCTTGACTGCCTAAGTAGAATATCTCAGAGCACACACATGACTCTTGTTGATAATGACCAATCTTGTACACCTGCATCATTCACTTTTCTAACCTTAGTTGAAGTGGTAGAGGGCTGGATTTGCTAGCATGAGACACAAGCCAATGGAAACATCGGGAGTCGCACATTTGTGGCCATTGTACCCCAACTCGATCCAGTAGCCATGAGGTCTAAAGACAGAAGTTGTGGGATGCAATAAAGCTTCAAAAGAGGGATAATCTATTGTCTCATGAAGAGAAAGTCCATATGTAAATGTTGATGTATATAGTATTCATAAAAATGCAAAATAAAAAACTCAAAAAGTGGATAGACCTGATTGAAAATAATATGCATGTCGGAGTGTACATACTTGTATAGTCAAAAAGAAAGCTTGACTTCAAAGTTATATGCATGTGAGCCTACAGCTGAGGGACTTGGCTACACAGGTCAAGCGTCCTAGGGTAGGTTGCTACATTGGATACCATCCATTCTTCTCTCCACCTCCTCTTCTTGAGTTGTTGTCACTTGAACTTAGAAGGGAATACCCCGCTTCTCGAGGAAGGAGTTGTTGGATTAGGGAATTAGGGTCACCATGTTTAAGAAGACCGACTTTTACTGCTTCGCTGAGGAGAGATACATATCTCACGTACTGCCCAAGATAGATTCATAGTCATAAGGAATTGCATATGAGTTGATTTATTCTATCCTGCCTATTGAGGAAACTTGAGCAGGTTCTTGTGATTCTTGAAGGCTATTGTGTATCAAATCCGTTTCCTAATAAGGTTCTAACTGCACCTAAAATCCATAAGTCTGACTTAAGCTCCAAATATTGATTTTGTGAAGACAAGTTTGAAAATTAAAATCAATCCAGTTTCTTTCTTTTCCTTTTCTTTGTTTTTCATTTTGTGCACTTATTGCATAAGTATTTGCTTGGGACCAGAAAAGGCAAGTATAGGGGGTGATGAATCTCCATTTCATCACCTTTATTCTATCATTTTGGCTATGAAAAGCCTAGCTAATGCATGTAAATAGCATTATTTTGCACAAATTAACATCCATCACTTGTTCCATTTATTGCACATAAAATATAGTTTTTAAAGCCAATATATAGAATAAAGAAAATAAAAGAAAAATAATAAAAATGCTAAAGGTATTTTATGACTCTAGACCCTGATACTTAGGCATCTTGATGACTGGGTCGATAAGGAATAAAATCAGGGGAGATAAGGGGCAAAAATCCATAAAAAATCCATTTTTTATTCATTTATAAACCCTTTTGGGACCTATTTTATTTTATTATTTATACCTCAAATAAAGAAGCTTTGTACATGAAAGTGGTAGATAAAAAATACAAATAAAAAAATAAAATTGAGTTTATACAAAAGCAATACATAGTGTACATTTTACACTCAAAATAAGATTCTAAAATCCAAACTTCCCAAACCCATATCTTCCCAACAAAAACTCAAAATATATCAAAATAGACTTTAATTTATATAACTTTTAATAAGCTATTAAATGAATGTGGTTTCACTTAATTTGGAGTTAAGTTGTGAAAGTTTGGTTTTGGACCCCTATTATACAATATACCACTATAAAATATTTGGTTTATTTATTCTTTATTATTTTTACAATTTTATAATTTTGTAAATATTTTTTATAATATATATACATATTTAGAATAAAATAAAACCATAAATAAAACATTAAAATAAAATAAGTATACAAAATACAAAGATGAAATACCTATACTTATGCCAATATATTTAATACTTCTTTTTATTCAAGTGTATATATTATATCAGAAAAATATGACAAAAATATATTTATGTATTTAAAAATAAGTTATAAATATATAAATTAAAAAATAATTAATAAAATACAAAATTGAAATAAAACATGCAAAACATAGGTAAATAAACCTATAAATGAGACCCTAAAAATTAACGTGTAATAAATAAGCCCATAAAAATAAATAAATAGCATATTAAATTACTACAAAAAATAATAAACGCTTTTCATTTTTTTAATGTTTATTTAATTAATTCATTTACTATTTATTATATGTTTTACAAATAACTTTGACACTAGTTTTTCCTTGTTGGTCCACATGGACCAACCAGATCGCAACTGGTTGACCTCGATCAACCTTCTGACCTAAACCCTAGTCCTTATCAGACCAGACGACCCCCGCTCCTTCTCAATTTTCTATCTCATGATACATGGCTCGAGGAGGATCAATCTATTAATAAAATTTGACCACTATTCATCCATCATGCATGCCGACTGTTTTCCTAAATTAGAGCATCATCGACTCACCTGTGAACACTTGGAGAGGATCGCTTATCAACATCATTTACATATACCCTTCTTCCCATTCCTTGCATTGTTTTTGTTCCACTTTCTCCCACTCTTACCCCTCAGAGGCCTTCTACGACGTTAAGGTTTGTGATAGGAGCGCTCCACCAGCCTTTGCAGTGAGGAGTGTGGAGGAGAGGTTCCCTACCCTTCTCCGGCACCATGGTTATGAAGTCTGATCTCACAGTTCTTAGCCGCTCGAGGTGATTTTCCTTCACATATTAGATGTCCAGTAGCTTAGGTTTAATTCTATGCTTTTATTTTGTTGTTTAATTCACTGTATTAGCATAGTTTAGGATATATCCTTGCCAGAGCTCGAAAGCTCCGGCCACCACTCGTTTCCATCATAAACCTCATCTCTGACCACCGCCAACCACCTCATTCCCGTCCCCTATCATTTCTTTGCCTAACCGATCCACTAGCTCCCACAGATCTCTTCAGATATGGACCGTTGAGGTCCATATCCTCCGAATCGTCGGACCTTATCCATTTCCTCCATTATGCCCTTGACACCTCATAAATAACCATCCAAGTAGCATCGCACGAAAGACTTGTTTCTATCCATGTGGGGACACGCTCTTGGAAGCCCCATCTGAGAGGACTTTTGACTCAAAGAACAACCTCCAGGTTGGTCAGAGAACCCTGAGCTCCAGGGGATAGTTCAGCAGCCCCCAAACTTATTTGAGCTACCAGAAAGATTCGTCGGAGGTGAAGGAACATGTAGAGAGCTTCAATGATGACGCATATGGCCGGAGGTTCATGCTGCATCGATTTCAAACTCGTTAGAGGTGAGTTCATCCTTCATTCTTCTAGATGTCCTATCCACCGTATGATCGAGGGGCACCTCCAGATCGAGCAATTGTCATTGGATTTTGCGGACCATCACAGTCAGATCCCAGTCAAGGATCTAATCTGAGCCGCCAGCAACGAAGGGGTATCGCGTATCCTAAGGTCGATACGTTAGTTAGTGGATCGATCGCCACAGTTGGATCCTGCACACGTGTTGGGGTAATTGCATATTAAGCCTAATTTTTACCGCATTTAATTTTTGGTCATGTAATTTAATTTTGTGTTTTTAAAACTTTTGGTAAATTTGCAAGTGGTACCCTATAGTTATTGTTATTTAAATATTGGTCCTTTGCTAGCTCAACTCATGTGGCCACCCAAGTAAGGCGCATATATTTTGCACTTAGTCCCTCGTGCCTTCTTGTATTTCATTTAAATATAAAAACATTTATTTTCAGTAATATAATTTTGGGTAATTTACAGAAAAGCCCTCGCATTAAATTTTAATTGCAAAAATACCCTTTCTAGTATTTTAATTTTTATGCATGTTTTACATTTATTAAATATATCATTTGTTCTTCAAAAATTCTCAAAAAATAGGATTATGTGCCTAGTAGGGTGTACATTTACGTTATATTTTTGGATTTTCATTTTAGCCATTTTTAGTATTTATTAAAAATTAAAAGAGCACATTCTTTTTCTTGTTTTAATTAAAAATAACAAAAAATATAAAATATTTTATTAATTCCCAGAAAAGTATATTATTTATTATTACATTTTGCAACTTCAGAGCAAAAATCCCTAAATATAGAAAAAGAAAAACCATCAAAATTAAAATGTTCCACAATCCAGTAAAAAGATATAAAATTCCCAAAAATTCCAAAAATATTTATTTTTATATGTGAATTTCTTTATATTATTATCTATTTACTAAAATTAACTTGAGGAATTTGGATTTTAGATGCTATTTTTCAACCTTCAAATCAATTCGGCCTAGTTATTTAATCCCCGATTTGGGTTATTTTCAACTCTAAAAATTCATAACAATTAGAAAAAAAATATCTAAAAAATCAATAAAATCGTACAAAATTATTTAAAATCCAAAACAATTTATTTTATATTTTGTCTATTTCTAATAGTATTTGTAAATATATTACCCCATATTGTATATATAGCATTATATCTTCTTATATTATAAATTTTAAAAGAAAAGGAAATTAAAAATCTGAAAAATATAAAAAGAAAATAAAAATTAAAAAAACAAATAAAAATAATTATAAATATATATATAATCAAAAACTCATACAAAAATACATAGACAAGAAGAACACAAATTTTAGATTTCATCTCCCTGATCTACCATTTGCTCCGTGTGTTCGACACTCTATACATACTTGCACCTATACACATCATTTGTAGAGTTATGATAAATTTTTACTCCACATTTATTTTACTTTCTATTGTTATATCTTTTGTGGCTTAATTGTTGATTGACATGAGATTTCGTGAGCGGTCGCCTCGGCGATATTTTTGTCTTCGCTTTTTAGTGAGAATAATTATTAGACCCTCCCAAAATCTCTTTTATCAGATAGGTAGCTACACTGGCTACTGTCCATTATTCTCTCCACCTCCTCTTCTTTAGTTTGTTGCACTTGAACTTAGAAGGGAATACCCCGCTTCTCAAGGAAAGAGTTATTGGATTGGGGAATTAGTGTCACCTTGTTGGAGAACACTGACTTTTGCCGCTTCAGTAGAGGAGAGCTACATAACATTTACACTAAATAAGAAAGATTCATAGTCATAAGAGTTTTTGTATGTTTGATATATTCTGACCTAGCTATTGAGGAGACTTGAGCAAGAGTTGTGTGGTTTCTAAAGGTTGTTGGGTGTCAAGTTTGTTTCCCACTAAGGTTCAAGCTTAAACTAATAATCCAATGGTCAAATGGAGCTCCATACTTTGATTTTATGAAGATAAATTTAATAATCAATATTCTTTTAAGTTCATAATTTTTACTTTGATCTTTTTTCTTTTTTTAGTCACTTATTCTTCAAATAAGTGTTTGCTAAGGGACTAGCAAAGGTAAAGCATATGGGGATGATGAATATGCATTTCATCATCTTTATTCATTAATTTTAGGTTAAAATCCCTTATAAAACACCTATAAATATCAATAAATCCATTCTTTGTTTAACTCTCATTCTTGTGTGAATATTATATATTTATCACTATTTTAATTAAAATAAATAAAGAAAGAATAAAGGAAAAATAAAGAAAATCAAAGACTGTATATATGTAACAGATACATGCTCACTCAGACCTTGAGAGTAGGTCAAGACTTGAAGGTGGTGATAAGGCCTGAATACCAAAAATTTCAGAAAACCAACCATCACTTGTATATATTCATAATTTGTACGCTACTGCTTATAATACACATTCTTTTCATTAATTTATTTATACCCTAATTCAACTCAAACTCAATTAATTTCTTCTTGAAGTTTGTACATAAAAATATTTTGTAAATAACAAAAAAATTTGCAATAAAAATCACTAAACATTGTGTAAATAACAACACTCTGAAAAAGCCGCAAAAACTCAACTTGTAAGATCAATATCTTCTCCACCAAAATTCAAAATTCATCAAACTTGCTTTTATTGTACTCCAAATTAAATAATCTTTAAATGGAGATGATTTCATAAAAATCATAATTAAGGTGTGAAATGTGGCTACTTGGGTTGCTATGTGTATAATACCTATATATACTATGTATATTATTTATTTATTTCCTTGTACATATTTGTGTATATTGTATTATAAATTAAATGTATATATTGTATTTGACCTATATAAATAACAAATAAAAATAATAAAATAAAAAATCAACAAAAACTAAATTATATATATGATGTATAGGTATCACTATGTATATATTGTACATATACCTATTTATTTAACCTATTAAATTAATTCATAAAAAATAAAATAAAAATATCATTTAAAAGCCATGAAAAAATTCTGAATAAATAAATTAATAATTTATATATCTATTTGTTGAAATAAGTAATTAAAAAACCCAGTATTGTATATATAGGTATACATACCTTTAAATAACACATAGTATTATTTTCATCCATGTATATACCTTATTTAATTAATTAAAAATCAATAAAATTAACTACATTTAGTCCTTAACATTATTATTTACATTATTTAATTATTAAAAATTGTTTTCGATTTTTAACCTAATTATTTAACATTTTTATTGCTTTTTTATCGTCTAACATATTATCTTTTCCCGCTCGCACCCTGATTGGTTGGCCTAGGTCTGTTGACCCGAGTCAACTCCCTAATCCATGCCTCTTTATTCTCTCATCTCTGCACCAGCACTCCATCTCCCAGTTTCCCCACTGCCTCTGATCACCAAATCATTCCACCTTCTTCTCCTAATTTCTAGCTCTAACAACTAACTCCACCATGAGCCCATTCACCCCATCGAAATCACCTTGGTTAGCATTTTCAAAATCAAAACACATAGGAACCCACTCCTAATTATAACACCAGATCTTGCCCCACATGAATTGTTCCATTTTTAGCCCTAGAAACCATGAGATTGAGTGAGGGAGTGTCTTCTTAGATGATATAGGAGTTGACCTCCGATCTAGAGAGCGATTTGAAGGTTGAAGGACGTAATCCAGCCACTTGTCAGAGTTTCACCGATGTAGTTCCGACTATCTGCCATTCACCGCAGATCGAGGTCAAATCTCATCCGCCATCCATCGGAGGAGATTAATGAAAGAGCAAATCTGACTAAATAAGAATAGAAATTCAAAAGATAAATGCTAAAATGAAAAGGGTTAATCCTAATGTTCGACCACTTTTCAACCAACTCTGACCATTGCATCACCTCTGCATACACGTTTTCCACCTCCTTTCATTATCTAAACCCCCTGATATTCACTGATCTGGAGAATCGACTCCACTCCCGACCACCTATGCCAGAGTCGCATGCCCACTACCATTTTTCCATCTTCTGCATCAATCACTACAGCTGGAGATCCGCCTCTGAGCAGCATTTCATTGTAGGGACAAGGATTGCATTTGGAAGCAGGATTTGACAACTAGAGGTCCAGTTAGAGCAGAATACTTTCTAAGCTCCAGATCTTTGTTTTGCCATCTCCAACTACCGTGGAGCCACCATATCGGTAAAGCTTCATGCCAGAACAAGTGGAGATTCACCCTAGAAGATTTGCATGAAGATCAAACGAGATCTTCTCGATTGAGTTTGTTCAGAGTGCCCTTGCTTCCCAGTTCTTCCAAAGCTTCTCCTGGCCCTCTGATCAAGAGTAATAATGCAAGTTTTCATCATGACGTCTAAAAGTCCTTAAAAAGTAATTGTTGATCGAATCATCCAGACCAGATCCATGCCATTCAAGACGATTCAATCTTTACCATCTGATCAGAGCCTCAACGGAGATAAACCGTCCGAGGTTCTACGTACACTAAAGGGTAAAAAGCCTCTACTCCAGCCTTAATTACATTCACAAATAAGTCCCTAAAGGGACACACATCTGTTTTTCATCATTTAAACATTTGCATTATCTTTCTTGCTCTTTATTATAACTGCATTCAAGTCATGTTTCAATTTCAAAGTATGCGATGCACGTGTTTTGTGTAAAATTGCAATTAAGATCCAGTGGGTTTATGTTATTATTTGGCCCCTGAAATTTAAAAAATAACATACTGGTCCAATCTAGCATGACTCCAGTGCAAACACACACAGATTTTTGGATAAATTGCAAGCTGACCCCTGCACTTTTTAATTATATCATCATTCAGTACATAAATTAGTTTTCTTTGCATCCATACCCATGTGCATCTGAATCTAATTATGCAAGTTAAAATTAAACAAAAAATCGTAAAACATCACTAAAAAATTCACAAAATCATGTTAACTTACTGCTAATTAAATCTTTCATCTCTAATTTTTATTTTGCATTTTCATTGTTTTAAAAAATTCAGAAATAACATACAAATACCTGTCGACATTTAAAAATAAATAAAAATTAGAAAAAATTGTGAAAAATTCTAAAAAAATTCTTATCTGTTTATTTTCATTTCTTTTAATTTTTGTACCATTTTCACATTTAAATTCCTCATAAAAACCAAAAAGTCACAAAACATTCAAAAGCATATAAATTTTTATAAATTCATAGAAAATAACAAAAATCATAAAATAGTTTTCTAGAAAAAAATATATCTTTATGTGTGTGCATATTTTATCTAATTTTGATTTTATTTGCTATTTAAAAATCCAAAACATTCACGTTAATTTCTATTTATCATTTTCCATGTTTTTTATTTATTTCAATTTCTTATAAAAATTGAAAAAAAAATTGAAAAATTCCCAAAAACACATTAGAGAAAGTACATAAAGTAAAAATAATTTTATTTCATTTTATGTATATTTTTGATATATTTGGAAAATACAAAAAGATTGGTTGGCATTATTCATTTTCTTATCCCTTTTTCTAATCTTAAAAAAAATAAAAAAAATTATTTACAAAACTAAAATTCATAAAAAAATATAAAATCAGAAAACTAAGTAAAATATAAAATTAAAATTCCATAAAATTTTAAAAAAAATCAAAAATACGAAAAATCAAGAGTAGTGTTTATAGAATTTCCTTCTCTTCATTGATTTTTCATTGAATTAGATAATCCTCAGGATTTTTTGTAGCCTCCCCGAGTTCGATCTTGTAAGCTATACGGGTGAATAAATAGCACTCATTGTTTTTGTGCTTACATTCTTTTTCTTGCTTGTTTGCTTGAGTTGTGAATAAAAATAATAATTTTTATTGAGGGACTCTTAGGGTTGCAACAACACCACACATTAATTTTATTAATTAAAACCCTGGAATTCCTTGTTCAACACTTACCCATGTGAAAAAATAAGTTTACTATTCACATGCATTAATTAATAATTCTTGAGTGGTTTTTTATTATGTGTTTTATCACATGTTACAACAATAATTTGCTTAATTAAGTGGGTTAAAAAAAGTGTCATTAGTCCCCTTCCACATGGTAATGCAATGCACCATCTCCCCCCTCTAGTTCTGAACGTGCCATGGTATGGACTAGGAGTATGCCTCGCCACTAAGCACCCCCGGCTCCCTCACGTCCCCGCCTCTCTTTCTAGTCCTGGACATCCTACGGTAAGAATTAGGAGCACGTCTCTGCACCCCATGTTCTCTCGCAACCCCACCGGTCTCTTGGGCATGCTATAGCATCATTCCCTCACAGACACGTTGCACTGGTTGCACCATTGCACCCTCACCTCAATCCATCATGGACATAGTGTGCATCACATTCCTCATCATGACATGACTCATCTTCAGTAACGCACTCTACGTCTACAATACATATAACAATAATACAATATCTCCATACTTCACATGATATGTGTATGATTATTCAAAGTTAAGTATATATATGCATTTTTAAAAAAAATTATGGAGAATATCTCATATATATATATATATATATATATATGTACATGGATGTTTATATTAATTTAATTTTTTGAATATTGCAATCTCATTATCATCATCATCATTTGTCGATGTGCTCCCTAATGTATAATCATGGGTTCGCCACTGGTATAGCCTTCTCTCGGATACCGGGTGGTTGGTATGAATCACGAAATACAGATGCATATGCACAATCGATCACCACCACAAAAGCACGTGAAAAAGAAGACAACCAGATATGATGATAGCGGATCACCTCTCACAACCACAAGAAAAGATGATTACTAAAAGAAGAACGAGTACAGATCTCAACATTCCATCACTCTTTCCCTTTCTTCTCTCTCTCACTCTTCTCTCTAGGGGTTACATTGTTGCCTTTCTTGTGGTTGTCAGTGGTACATATGCAATGCCTCCCACTCCATCTATATATAGCCTAATTACAAACCCTCAACTTTATTCCCAACTGCATTACACATAGAAGACAACTCAAATATTCATAGTATTAGGAGTACAATCCCTTTAGGATTCGCAATCCTAATATGACCCTAATACCAGCATGAGTTTCTTCCAAAGTTTACATTTTTGAATTTAGTGGGGGTTTTTGTATGGTTGTATTTAAAGTTAATCTAAGAAGTTGTGCAGGAGAATCAAATTTGAAATCTTATTGTTGTTTGACGATGAGATTGCAGACCATAGCAACCAGAGATAGGCATTTTATGGGAATGATTATGTTGTTTTTTGTTGTGACATTTTTTAATATAATCAGTACTCAAGACATAGTGGTGTGTCTAAATGTGTTTACATTTCAACAATAATGGAATATATTGTTTTTTAGCATATCAGAGCATGTGCAGTATTGGAAATTTAACTCCTTTAACAAGTGTGAAGATAGTAGTACATCAAAGCCTCAAGCATTAGGGGTATTCAAGGTTTATATGGTGGATCAATTTGGGAGTCCAGATCCCAACACCATCAAGTGAAGGCTCTCGAGAAATCAAGCCATTGATCACTTTAAAACTACTTCACTTGAGAAGCGCCTTAAGAAGAAGGACCATTTACTATAAGGCCCTTCAGTCTTAAACAAATTACAGACATGAATCTACGTAAAAAAACATATCAACATAAATTTTTCCATAATCTATATTGTCCATGTTTTTGTATAGTTTTCATGCATATGCCATTGTCTATTCGTTTTCCAATCTACATAAGTTATAATAACTTAGAGAAGTTCCTTTACTTTGCTTGATTGGCATAATTTGTAGGATAATTTTGCTTATGTAGCATTAGGGAGATCTTCATTTTATTATATTTTTTGTTTTTTGCATGTATATTTCGATGATTATTTTACAATTCAAAGATTGATTTCCTTTTTTGATTATCTTTCTCTTATTAAAGTGCTTTAAAAAGCATAAAAAACTGCTAGTATCCCATAAATAAATCTTTGCCATATTTATTTCAAATATCAATATGTTGTAAAATAAAAAATAATGGCGTGTGCCTCCTTGATCACTACACATGTAAAATTTTAGTTTGTAAGAACATGATAAATTGATACTTTCATAAATTAATACATTAAATCAACTTCTTTCAATGTTTCATAAGAAACTATTTTTTGTCAAATAATTCTAGAAATATTATATAAGTGTATATCATGAGATATATTTGAATGCAAAAAAACTTTCATTTTCATTACTTGTAGCTTGAAAAGATGAATAAAATCCCCAAAACACCATATTCTTTAAAAATGTATTTCTAGTAGTATACTTAATTCTCTTCCTAGAAAAATATTGGTTTGCAAAATTATCCTTTTTTTTGCATTTTTTAGGTTATTAGGAAATTAATTACTTACAATAAACATTTTTTGTTATTGTTTAACTCATTTTAGAAGCGACAGAAAATTTCCTTAAAATAGATTTATTCGTCATAAGGTCAAAAATATGTTTTCTCAATTTTGTTAATTTAAATTAAGCTCTCTTTTTGAAAGTGCAAATCCCTTAATATATATAAGTATTCCCATGTGTAACGGAGATAACTTGTGTTTTATCCTCGTACTTCATTTTTGCATTGCAGTAAAAATCAAAAACATCAAAATATATACTTGATTGAGAAGTCTTTTTGTCCGATTGTATGTGTTGTGTGATTGAGACATATATTCACCTTCTTTTGTCAGACATTGGGCTTGCTTAAGTAAAATAAATTCGAGCAATTAATATGATATTAATCGTGGTTTCGAACTATCACTTTCTCAATCGGTATCTGAACTAGAACATGTAATGCTAAAATGGAAAGTGTTCTTCACCCTAACTAGTGGTGTGACCTAATCACTTTTCCTTCCCTTTATAAGTTCAAATTGGGACACCGCTAAATCAACCCAATGCCTCGTAGGTTCATGGTTCTCATATATTCTTATCTTGAATAGTTGATATACTATTATTTAGTAAACTAACCTAATTTAATGATAACTCCTTGGCATTTCTCAATTTATTTTGTTCACATGGTAGAAGATTATATTATACCTTAAACTAAGTTTAAATGATCCGGATATGAAACACATCAAGAATCGAATATGGGGTCATATATGCATCTGTTATACAAAACATCTAAGTTCTCGTCTATACTTATTTTAACCTAATGGCATTAACTTAGGTATTAGTTTACTTAGTATAAGTAAGATCATCAATCTAAGCATGCTATTAAGAAATTCTGAGGCTTAAGTATCCAATCTACGCCATTTCCCAATCAAATGCATTCAAATTTACACTATACATCATCATGTTGCTAATTATATATCCACGACAACCACCTCCTCGTAACCCAATATTCTTGCTTCAAACCCATCTCCCAACCCACATCGCATCTCATCCACCAACTAAGAGAAAGAGAGAGATGTAACTAGAGCCTAGGGTCTAAAAAAGGTGATTGACAGTTGAGATCCTTGAGAGTGATGATAACCAACTTCCGACCCTCCAAAAAACTACAAGTTTCCCAAAAACCTTACTGCGACATCTGACAAGGAAGCTATAGAGCCTCGTTATAGTTAATTATATCCTAATATGATCACCAAAGATCCTTATAATTCTCCATCCTCTAGGAGAACAATAACCCCATCAAGTAACTTCTGTACAACTTTCTTTTTCTTCTCCCTTTTCCTTTGTCTTTTCCCCCATATGTCTTCGTCATCTTCTGCTACCATCCTCTTTCCATCATATCCTGATTATCTTCTACTTTGCTTATACCTATATCCAATTCGATTCCAACCTTTCTTCCACGTACCCCAACCATCAACTTCCCCGTTTGCCTCCCTTAGAACCTTCTCTTAACCACTACCTCAAGATCATGCACATGCCTATAGGATTGGATCCTCCATTTTCTTCATATGTATAGGACCCCCATCCTATCACTATCACATCATCACACGAGCCTCCAGTATTTTCCAACCCTTTGGTTGAGCTCTTAGTAGATCGAGTCGTAGATCTCCATTGTAGGTCTTTGATCATGAGCCCCATTGAGGAAGATCTCTATTTTTCGACAGCATAGTCATCTTCCAAGGGATCTCCTTCAACCTTCACTGGTAAAGGATCGAGAACCCCTCTCGTTGCATACCATTTCCAATCAATGCATAATCTCCTCTATAGTGAATAGAGCCCTCTCCATACCTTGCTTCTCAGCCAAAGAAGAAGAATACCTCTTCCCGAGCTCGTTCATCATGTATTTCAACTATAAAGAGGAAGGATGAGGCAAATAACCCCATATTCTCTTCATCAAAGCATTCAACTCTCCTCCTTTGCTATATTTTGCATATGCCCTCCCTTTGGGACTCAAATGGCACTCATCAATAGAGCATCGCCTTGGTACACCTCTCATTGGAGGCAGATCTTCTACTGTTACAGTAGTTGCTGTAATGCAGAGGAGTCGCTAGATCACCATCGGACGGCCCTGGAGGGGGGCTGAGGATGGTTGGTGCGCATCTCGATGGTGATCTAGTAGCTCCTCTACGTTACAGAACCAACTGTAACAACAGATGATCCGCTCTACCTTTCATCAGATAAGAGGCTCCATCATTGTGCACCGCCAAACATGAGTGAAAAAGGGGGCATGCTACATGAGCCATCGATTAGTACCCAGTCCTTCAATTCCAACTGTCCCAACTTTGCACCCATACAATGGTTAGATCGAAGCTACACATCAATCCTCTCACCCGCAGCCGCATTATATGCATATCTTTGAGTGGTTTTTGATCTATCACTAATCTTTCGACTATAACAAAAATTAATCGATAAACTTAACATAGGATAATTCACGACAATCACCCACACTTTAGAGTCATATATGAAGGTGTGAGATGGATGTTTTAGGGGGTGGGAGAGAGATTGATGACTTTTAAAATGATTTTTAAGGTTTATCATTATCACAAAAATAAAAAGAAATTAATCATCATAATTTTCCTCCAACTATTTCTTGTTTTATCTCCATTTATTTTTAAGTCTAGAAACTCAATAGATGTTTGGAATTTGAATTCCTTCCACCTCAATTAGTTGACTACTAAATAAAATCCACCAAATTCCATCTAACTAAACTCATACATTTATTATATTTGTCGTCCAAATTAACTAAATAGCATTTAATGTTATAAAAAAACTAATTGTAACGAGTTATACTAATTTGACTCCATCAATTTTATTAAATTAATTTTACACAATTTAGTACTCCCAATATGTGATTTTGTACTTAAATTGACTAAACATGGTTGAATTATATAAAATTGGTCGATTATTTGATTAATTGAATTCTTTTCTTTACAATAACATTAAAAAATATCGTACTATAATGTCATCACCGTAATTTCTCAAGGATAGTTTAAAAATAATTCAGGATATTCTCCTAAGTAAAAGTAATAATATAACATTCATGTTAGACATATGACCTATTATGATTAGTGATGACCGAGAATCCACCTAGAGATCCGGGTAAGGTATAAAAACATGGGTCGTTGCGATCCGAATCTCGGAGATCGATCAACAAAAAAATAAGACCACCAAGTAAATCAAATAGTCACTCAAATCGGATAGTGGTCTCGCTATTTATTTAACCTGGTATAGCGACCAGGGTCGGACATAAGGAGCACGGGTCGGCCGAAAAGGCCTAAGAAGTAGTCAAAAAACAAATAAAATAAAGAAAATATTTTTGGTGGATTTTTTTGGATTTTTAAATTTTTTTGTGATTTTATATATGAAGAAAATAAGGAAAAAGCCAAAAAGTGCTCAATCAACAATTTATTTAACAACACAAATCAAGCCAGAAAATTATCGGGTTTTATATTTTTTAAATGTTTTTGGTAATTTTCTTAGAATTGTATTATTTTTAATAGATTTTATAAAAATAGAAAAACACAAAAACAGGAAGCTAATGTGCAGCCAGATTTGAAAGGTTATTTAAAAATATCTAAATAACCTCTAAAAATTTGGAGACAATTTTATATCAAACTACAACTGAAAACTAAGCTACAGGAACAAAAATTGTATTTTTTAAAATTTTTTAGAATTTTTAATGATTTTAGAAGGTTTTTAAGGTTTTGTAATTTTTAGGGGTTTTATAAATCCAAAATGAGCCAAAATTGGAATGAAGCAAGAACACATACAAACAAACAGTAAGTAATTTTTTTTGAATTTTTTAGATGATTTTTTATATTTTTAATTGATTTTATAATTCAAATAGTAGCAAAAGCAAGAGTTTTTTAATTTTTAAAAATATCAAAACAACTCAAAAATGTCCTAAAAAATTAGTGAAATTTTTACACAAAGGCAGGGGCCACATGTCCAGATTTCACCAAATTTAGAATTAATTTGCTATTTTATTCGACCAATAAACAAGGCACAACACACACGGACCAAAGTGCAATTTCAAGAAAGTTATCACCCAATAAATAACATGTATAAAAAGCGGGGCGAAACTTGCAAAAAGCCTAGAAGGCCACAAGGCATGCACGTGGTTCACAAACACAAGGTCATATCTGTCATTCCTATTTATAAAAATGTAGACAATAACAACTCAAAACTATAGGATAAAACATGCAAAAGTTCCACGAGTCACATATCGATGCACGTGCTCCACATACACAGGGACTAAATCGCAAATACTAAAAACACTAGGGTCCAAAGTGGAAATTACCCAAAAAAAAAATAACTACTCCAAGTATTTACACGACTAAACTATAAATACTAAAGAAAGAGGGGCCTAAGTGATATTACCCCTTTATTAAGATCCGACGGCTGCAAGGCATCCACTTGTAATCTGACGGTTGTGGATGGTGGATGCCCCTTCAACGATGGACATCTCAGATCTAATCCTCAGATGGATCGTATGGCAACGAGCCTCCCGCTGATGAATGCTTCAGATTAAAACTGGAGCGAGGGGGCCCGATCGAACGGTGATGGAGGCTCCTAGAAGAACACTTCACCGGCGAACTTCGCCCGGTCGTGGCATGTGATGGAGACCTCCTCTGGTGCTGCTGAGATGGGTGAATCGAAGGTGAAGGTTGTCTGCAGCTGGTGGTAAGCTCCGATGGGGCTGGGAGGACCTAGAGGGTCCCAGACAATGAAGTGAAGCTGGAGCTGCTGTGCGTCGATGTTAGAACCTCCAAATGAGGTACTTATGCCTTGATACATGTACAGGAAGCAAGCGGGGTCGAGGGCAAACTGTCTCAACCCATTAGCGAGCGAAATGGGCAGTCGGGGGAGTCGAAACATGGTCCTCCGACGAGCGGCAGCGAAGGAAGACCTAAGACCGAGTTTCGGGGCGAACCAGGATGATTGGAGGTGCGAAGAATGCAGAGAGAAGTCTCGTGGAGGTTATGAGATGGTCGGGAAGCGAAAAGAGTGGTCGGATGATCGTGAATCAGCCGATGAAGGCCGGCAGCGCAAAACCTAAAGATAGAAATTCACGCTACGCTACGAGCTAGTAAGGGTACCTGATGATCGAAAGCGTCTAGGCTGGAGATGCTGAGTCTCTTGGGATCCTCGCCTCAATGGAGCGATGCCTCCAGAGGCTCGAGCTCGCCGATGGCAGAGCACAACGGCGATGACCACCAGACCTGGGGCTAGGGCGCCTCTTTCCTTGCTGCAACACCTCTTAGGGCTTGTTGTCACTCCAGGCAAGAAGGTGGAGGTCCTGGGAGTCAAAGACGGTGTCCGAAGGTAGGGGAAAATGCGGATGGAGGTGAGGCTATATAGGAGTGAGGTCTAGGAAGATGGGAGTCAGGCGCGCATCAAGGTGCATGGATCCCTAGGAAAGAAGGTTAGGCGTGGATCACGGATGTATGCTTGTCAATTGGAGCTTGGGGTTTAAGGAAATGGGAGGTGGATTGCATCTAGAAAATTTGAAGAAATCAGGTCGAAGACACAGATCCGCGAAGATGTGGTCCTGGGGGGAGAGTTGACCGGGGGTCAACATATCCCGTGGACCAATGAGAAAATTCTAGCCTGAAATTATTTGGAAATTCAAAATAAAATAGAAAAAGGTTTTATTTCAAATTATTTACAACATAAAAAATGTTTATTTATTTTCAAAGTATTTTTGGTGATTTTTAGTTATTTTTTTTGAAAAATAAATTAGGTATATACATTATATATTATTATATACAAGTATAAATACCTATGTATTTTTTATTTTTTTTATTTTTTTATTTTATTTTTGTACAATTATCTGAATTATATATTTATTTATTTATACCAAAAAATTTGGGATATAAAATAATTTTTATTTGATTTTTATTAATTATTTACAAGGGTAAAATAAATAGGTCTTTTATTTTTATATACATGGTATATGTACACTGAGGAGAGAGGAATTATTTATTTTTGTTTTTATTTTATTTTTCTTATTTTTAATTTATTTTTAGAAATATATACAAAATAAGAGAAACACATAAATATTTTTATTTTATGAAAATAAAATATATACACTAAAAGGGGATTTATGTACAAAGATGAATGGCCCTATCTCTCTCTACTCATTTTATTTTGCGGTCAGGCCAATGATTGGCCCTCCCTTGGGTTTAGGTCACTCAATATTTATTTTAAATATTTCCCTCTTTTTATTTATTTCTTTATTCTTTTATTTTTACACAAAAACATGCTAATTATTGCTATTTACACAATGCATGCTATTTGGCAAATTATTCTATTTATAAACATATACATGGTGTTTTGCAAAGATTTTTAGCTAAAAAAAGAATAAAGAGTGATGAATAAGGATTCATCACCCCCTATACTTTACTTTTGTTAGTCCCTTAGCAAACACTTATTTGAAAAAGAAGTGAAAAGGAGAAAAGAAAAAGAAAAAGAGGGGAAGAATGAATCAATGCTGATTATTAAACATGCCTTCATTAAATTGAAGTATGGAGCTTAGTCAGACCTTTGGATTATTAATGTGTCGGAACCTTATATGGACTTAGGTTTAAAACTTAACAGCCTCTAAGTTCCACTAATATATAGTAAAGACTCCTCAACAATCCAGATCAGAACAAGTCTACATACACAAACCCTGAAGACCATGAATCTTTTCTTGTACTGTGTAAGTGAGGTATAGCTCTCCACTTCAGAAGTAGCAAAATGACAACCCTCCCCAACAAGGTAACTCTAATACCCTAGTCTGGCAACTCTTTCCTCGAGGAGCGGGGTATTCCCTTCTAAGTTCAAGTACAACCGGCTCAAGAAGAGGGGGAAGAAGAGAATGGACCATGGCCAGTGTAGCCATGTATCCTTGGGAGCTCAACCAGTGTAGCTAAGTCTCCCTTCTGTAAGCTTCATAATATGGAACATGGATATCAAGCTCTGCTTATTGCACTATATACACTCCGGTGGGATAATCATTTTCTCTCAGACCCACCACTTTTTTGGAGTTATTCTTTTCTTTTTGCATTTTTTTGATGTGCATATTTACAACATATCTACAAAGTGCAGCATATATACATAGAGATTTTCCTCTTGAGCCAGTAGACTATCCCTCTTTTGAAGCATTATTGCAACCCACAACTCCTGTCGTTAGACCTCGCGGCTACCAAACCAAGTTGAGATGCACTTCCTTCACTATAAGAAGAAGGGAGATTCCTCCTAGAAGTACCTCATATGCTACCCCAAGTCAAAGAAGACTGACTCCTCACCACCTCATCTGTGGAGAGCTCGGTGTAAAGTGTTGGTCCAATTAAAGCCATTGTCGGTAAGAGTCATGTGTGTGTTGTTAAGTTCTCTACTTAGGCTCATCGAGATGACATATGATCATAGCCTAGTGGACTCAAAGCCTTAAGTCACCATGGACCTGAAAAGTCTCAACCCTAAGCCCAATAAGATTCCTCTTAGAATTAGGTTGATTAAGATCTTAACCAAGCTCCATTTTTCAATTTAATTCCAGGCTAGTTTAAATGTCAACTATGATTCAGGAGAAGCTATACAAATATTTACAAAGATGCAATTTACAAAATTGTACAAATGTGCAAAATTTTTTAAATATGTTTTGAAAACATGAATGTATGCATGAATGCAAGTTTTGCAAAATATCTACACAAATTTACACAAGGTTTTGCAAACTTTTTGTTTTTCAAAACATTTTACAAAAAAATTGTACTATATACATAAATTTGATATGAAAATATTTACAAGCTATTTACACAAAAGATTTTTACTAGCATTTTTACAAAAATAATTTTGTACAAATAGCTATGTATGTACAATAAAAGAATCTTATTTACAAGGAACAATTTTTTAATTTTTATGGATTTTAAGGGTTTTAGCCATTTTTATTTATTAACACACTCACACAAAGTACGAGTTATGGCTAAAGTATATATGAAATATATACGACACCCCCCATACTTAGCTCGAGCGATGTCCTCAGAGTGAATCAAGAGCGATGAAGAAGACATAACTCGTGCTTAGTATAGGGCAGTGAAAAGGAAGGCTATATACAAAGAAGAATGAAAGAATAGAAATGCAAGAAGAAACTCAGGGTTTCCCCTATACTTAGGATCAAGTAATCCTAAGTATAGCAGGTTGTACACAAAGGGAAATCCGAGTGGAGAATGTATAGGGTCTACCAACCCTATACTTAGGGTAAAATATCCCTAAGTATAGGCAACAAAACAGAGGTAGAAATGAATCAAAAGGAACTCAAAAGTATCACACCCCCTATACATAGGGTAAAGTGCACCCTAACTATAGCAACGTCGAAGATGCAAATGGGGTGTTGGACTAAAGAATAGTGTCATATGGACAACTAGATCTATACAAGTCGGGAGAACAATGATAATCAAACGTGAGATGCAATAGATGTGAGTGAAGAGACCACATCTCACGCAATGTAAATCGGGGCAACATCAACAACCAGCGGCTCATGATCTAGATATGGTTTGAGCTGCTGCCCTTTAACATGAAAGTACTCTTAGAAGACAACTCAGATATATCAATACTCCCATTGTTGTGTACCTTTCTGACCAGATAGAGTCCCTTCCATTTGCTCTATAGCTTCCCTGGAAATAATCTCAACCTGTCATCGAACAACCATACACGATGTCCTATCTCAAACTGCTTGTGGCTGATATGAGAGTCGTACCACTCCTTCACTCTCTCCTTGTTCTGAAGTCTGCTCGAAAAGGATACATCACGAAGCTCCTTCAGGGCTGCTAACTCTGCCCTCCTCTGATCTCCTACACTCACTGGATCCATAAGAATATATGTGATTGCCCAAAGTGACCTATGTCTCAGCTCAACAGATAAATGGCAGGACTTGCCATAAACGAGGTGAAAGGGAGATGTACCTAAAGGCGTCTTGAAGGACATCCGATATGCCCACAAGACCGAGTCCAAAAGCTGTGACCAATCCTTTCGGTCAGGGTGACGACCTTCTTCAATATAGTCTTGATCTCCCTGTTTGACACATCAACAAGACAATTGGTCTGAGGATGATACGGTGTGGCTACTCGATGGTCTATGATGAACTCGCTAGCAAGGGCCTTTACCTTGTCGTTGACGAAATGAGACCCCCCGTTAGATATCAAAACTCTAGGAACCCCGAACCGTGAAATGATATTCTTCCTCAAAAATCTGCAAACAGTCCTAGCATCTGCGGTTCGGGTGGGGATGGCCTCAACCCAACGATTAACATAATCAACGGCCACAGAATGTACTCGTATCCCTAACTCTTAGGGAATGGACCCATGAAATTGATGCCCCATGCATCAAAAACCTCACAGAAGTGAATGGGCTGCATCAGCATCATATCACACTGACCACAATTGCCCATCCTCTGATAGTCAGTACACCTCTTCACGAACTCATCAGAGTCCTTGAAGAGAGTAGGCCACCATAGGTTGGATTAGAGCACTTTCTGTGCCGTTCTCCTCCCAGAGTGATGTCCTCCTGCCTCAAGCTTGTGGTAGTAAGTGAGGACGTTGTGGTGCTCCTCCTGAGGAATGCACCTATGCCAGACGCAATCACGTCCTTCATGGTAAAGGACGGGATCCTCCCAATGGTAGAACTTGGCCTTCGCGAGGAAGATCTCAAGTCTCTACCTGGGCCAATCATGTGGAACTTTCTTGGCAGCAAGATAGTTCACAATATCGGCTTACCACGGGAGAGAGGCAATAGCAAGGATCGCCTCATCTGGGAAGGTCTCACAAATAGGCTCGATCTGCTCATAATACTCAAGAAACTCTAATCAGGAGAGATGATCCGCCACCGCATTCTTGACTTCAGGCTTATCCTTAATCTCTATGTCAAACTCCTGGAGTAGAAGGATCCATCTGGTCAATCTAGCTTTGGCATCCTTCTTTGCCATGAGGTACCTGATGGCGGTATGATCAGTGAAGATGGTCACTCTACATCCAATGATGTAAGATCTGAACTTATCTAGGGTGAATACTACGTCTAGCATCTCCTTCTCAGTGACGGTGTAGTTCCACTAAGCGACATCCAAAGTCCGGCCAGTGTAGTGAATAGCAAATGGGATTCCATCCCTCCTCTGTCCTAGCAAGGCCCTTACGGTAAAATCAGAGGCATCCGTCATGATCTCAAATGGGAGAGACCAATCAGGCGGCTGGAGGATAGGAGCCTCTACAACTAGACTCTTGAGAGTCTTAAATGATGCTAGACACTTATCATCCACAATGAACTCGGTGTCTTTCGTCAGCAGATCAGTTAACGATCGGGCAATCCTGCTGAAATCATGTATGAATCATCGGTAGAAACTGACATGCCCCAGAACAAACCGTAACTGCCGCAAGTTGGATTGTGGACTGAGTTTCCTAATGATATCCACCTTGGACGGATCAACCTCCATGCCCCTGTTGGAGATGATATGGCCAAGCACCATCCCTTGAGTCACCATGAAGTGACTCTTCTCCTGAGAAAGCATCAGGTGTACCTCAATGCATCGTTGGAGGATGCGGTCTAAGCAATCAAGACAAGAATCGAATCCGTCGTCGTAGACCGAAAAGTCGTCCATGAAGACCTCCAAGCACTCCCCCACCATGTCTGAAAAGATGGACAACATGCACCTCTGGAATATTGCCGGAGCGTTGCATAATCCAAAGGGCATCCGTCTGAAAGCTTATGTCCTAAAGGGACAAGTGAAGGTAGTATTGTCTTGGTCCTCTGGCGCTATGGCCACCTGATTGTATCCGGAGTACCCGTCCAAGAAATAGTAGTGGCTCTTCCCGGCTAGCCTCTCTATAATATGATCAATAAAAGGCAGCTAAAGATGATCCTTCTTGGTGTCCTAGTTCAATCGTCTGTAGTCCACACAGACCTGCCAAGAAGTGGGTACCTTGGTAGCGATCTCCTCTCCAGACTCACTGACAACTGTGGTGATGCCCATATTCTTGGACACCACATGCAATGGACTGACCCACTTGGAGTCGGAGATGGGGTAGATAAAATCAGCGCTCCACCATTTTGAGATCTCCTTCATGACAACATCTCGAAGGTTCGGGTTCAGCCGCCGCTAGAACTCACGCGACAGCTTCGCGTCCTCCTCGAGATAGATATGGTGGGAGCACATGGCCAGACTTATCCCCTGGAGATTAGCTATGCTCCATCCAATCACCTTACGGTTCTTTTCAAGAACCGCCATCAGACGGGATTCCTGCTATCCAGTCATATCCGCTAAGATAATGACTGGGTACATCTCATGCTCACCCGCAAGGAACCTACACTTCAGCGATAATGGTAACGGCTTCAGCTCAGGACAACTCGGTGTTGGTGGATCTGACCTCTGAAAAGTCTGAGAAAATGTGACCAAATCTGCATGGGAGAATGAGAACTCTCGCTCATAATCTGAATCTGGCGAAGGTTGCTCTGCTGGTGTGTCTCTACTCTGTATGGAATCAACCTCCTTCCCAGCTGTAGGATCAGTGGAAGTCAGACATGGTATCAAATCATCAAACTCGGCCCAGTCAATATCTGACTCTGAGGGATCTGTATCAGAATCACAAGAGAAATTAGCCTCATGATCGGGAACCGGCTCTGCTACATGAGATGTATCCTGGACCAGGGATGCGCTCTCCAAGCTCTCCTCTGTTGGCATCTGTGCATCAGCAAACTCTGAAGGTGAGAGGATGGCTTGTGCTGCTAGATCTGCCCAAACTGCCTCGTCATCTGTAATCACAAAGTCGCAGTCTTGGTGGATGTCTCACCCTACCTCTATCATATGCTCTGAATCAGATGGTGGCTCGGAGCAAGCTGAATCTCTGGCTCTAGTCTCCTCGATCGTCTCTATTTGTATACTCTCGCCCTCGACGTGAAAGTATACCTTCCAGCTATCATGATCGAACACTGCCTTGACTATGGCCAAGAACCGGCGTCGTAAAATAATGGGGGTATCGGTCACAGACTCAGGGATCTCCATGTCCAACACAACGAAGTCCACGAGGAATTTCAGGCCCTGAATCATGACGACAACGTCCTTCAGCAACCCCTTCGGCCTCTTGACAGATCGATCAGCAAACTGAAGGACCATCCTTCTCTGTCGTAGAGGGCCTAGCTCAAAGCGGTCGAGCAAGGTTTCCGGAAGTAGGTTGATCGAAGACCTGCTGTCTAATAGAGTACAATCGAACCTCTGCTCCTGAATATGGCATCTGACATACGGGGCTCCTACATCTGGCCTCTTGGCTGGTAGACAGTTCTGGATCGCAAAGTAAGTGGCGCGAGTGACCACATGGATCTCTGACTGGTGGTTCCGCCTCTTCCTCTAAACTGTGGTCCTGTCTCTGAGTGATCTCTAGAAGAGAGGGATGTGCTCCAAGGCCTCCTGTAGAGTCAGCTGTATCTGAAATTGATCCATCATGTGCTGGCTGAACTCTAACTGATGGGATTTTTTTGGATCTTTTTTATGCCCCTTAGCCAAGCGGAGTGCTCGAGGGAAAGGGGACGGCTGGGTCCTTCTCAGTTGAAGGACTAGGATCGCGTTTGGGCTGTTCAAGAACGACAGAATCCACACATACATCATCAATCAAAACAGGTGGATCGAAAAATAAAAAACCCTTTCCTATATGCAGAAATGTCATGAGGTACATGAATAGAAGGAAAAACAATAAGACTAGCAGTAGAACTAGAAATGGTGGCCTCAGCACCACCCTCAGCATCAGCACCGCGCTCTGTCTTGGCAATTGGTCTGGTGGCATCAGTACCACCTCCTCCATCTAGTGAAGCGACGGCCTCAGTACCGTCGGCTCGATCAACATCCACGGTGGCTTCAGCACCACCGTCATCAGCATCTATACGAGCGGCATTAGCACCGCTCTCCTCCTCGTTTGGCACTCCTGAAGTGGCATGGGATTGTCACTCAGACGAGGCGCCGCCTACTGGCATCCTACCGCTCCAAAGTGTAACAAAGTCAGCATCAACTAGATTTGCAGAAATATCACCAAGGGAATCACTAGGATTGTGATGAGTCTGAAATTACCGATTTAAGAAGATTATGTGTTTATTTGTTCGTGCTAAAAATGATGATTTTATTTGTCGTTCGTTGTAGATGGCAATCGGAATCGGTCAAGAAAATAACCACACAAAATATTCGTCAATTTAATCAATGTGGTTTTATGTTTATTTTACTTGGGAAAGTCCCAAGGTCGATCACAAGGAGGCAAAGGAACAACCTAGAATTATGTCTATCAAAATTCATGCACGGTTTTTGAGGCGGTCTTTTTTTGTAATTTTTTATGCAATAAAGGATGAAAAATGCAATTTTAGCCTATTATAGGGACTAAAATGTAAATTACATTCAAACAATGTCCGAAAAATATGAAACTTGGCCACGATGCAAAATACGATGAAATGAATGCACTGTAATTTTTGGATGCACTATAATTTTTTATGAATTTTCAAATGCAAACATAATGAATTTCAATATTATTATAATAAATATTAAACCTAATTATTTTCAAGGAATAAAATTATTTAAGATCTATTACTAAGTAACAGACCTAAGAAAAATCCTAAACCTCGAAAATACTAGTTTCAATACCTATTAAAAATCAAACATTGAAATATGCAAAATGATTTTTACAGGATAAATTATGCATGCAAATGCGATTCGTTTTGGGCACGATGTCAAGAACACTTAATTCTACAATATAAGATTTTTCGGGAATTTTTAGAGCAACGGTTAATCAAATATGAATTTAATAGCATAAAATGGATAAAGTTTACAATTTTCCTCAAAACAATTAATTATTAATTAAGCATCAATCACAAAAATGTCCACAATATGTCAATCTGTAGAGAATTAAATGACTAACAAAATGCTAATTTTTTATAAATAAAATGATGTAGAGAAGAGATTCAAAAAAGAGGGGGAATACAAGGGTTAAACTGCAATTAACATAAATAAAATAAGTAAAGAAAGTGTATGGGGGACTTAAATGTAATTACCAATAATATGGTGGGGTTTTTGCAAAATCACCAAGGGGCACGTGTTGCGCACGTGCCCTTGGCTTACGGGGATTGTAGTGCAAATTGAGGGACTCCAAGGGGATTTTCGCAAATGACCCACGCGATCACGTGCCCATCACGTGACCCATGGGGGATGAGGAGTTCCCCCTGCCCATGTGCTAGGCGCGTGGCGGGGGCCTCTGGTCTAGGCCCGGCGGTGAGTGGCAGAAGTAATGGAGGAGGGTCGCTCGAGGTGGATGTCCGGCGACTGTGGCGGAGCTGAGCCCAACCCAGATGGTCGAGCGTAAGGCGGAGGAGCGGGGCACCGGTTGTGCGATGTCGTGGCTTCGAGGACCGGCGAGGTGGAGTTTGTCGATGAAGCGGTTGTGCGAAGGTAGTTGTAATCACCGGTGAAGTGTTGTCGGTGATGTAGCTGGCGCGACGTGGCATTGTTTCGATGGTCGGCGAAGTCGGAAATGTATGTAGTTGTCGGAGGTGATCGTCGGGAAAGTCGTTGGCGGAGGTAGCGACGCACGGAGGAGGTGGAAATATCATAGGATGTTGGTGGTGGTCGTCAGCGGTGGAATCGTTGGCTCGACGCCGATGGCAGAGTTGGAGCAGTACGGCGAAGAACGGCACTGCGACGAGCTTTGGGTTTCTCGGATCTCATCGTGGAGGCGACGCAGTGCTGTCACCACCGCGAAGGAACTCCTTGTGTACTCGGCAGATGTTTAGCCAAGGCGGATGAGGCGGTTCTTAAATAGGGATGTCGATGGGGGAAGTAATGCGCCGGAGAAGGAAACTAATCGGGATGGCAATTTGGTCGATTGTGGAGATTGCGGGAAGATGAAGGCGGCGCGAGTTATGCAAAGGAGGTTGGCCGCAAGATATACGGAGATGGTTGGGGCGTGCGCAAGATCTACGACGGAATCATGGAGGCGGCGGCGGAGATTTCGTGGAAGAATCGGGATGAAGACGATGCACATGCGTCGTTCGATCAAGCGAGATCGAACGGCCGCGAAGTTGCCACGTGGCGGCTGAAGTGGGAGAGGGGCGCTGCACGGGCGAGGCGCGTGCCTGGGAGGCACGTGCTTCACATGTGCAGGACTTTTTAATTTTTTTATAAAATAAAAATATGATATGGCCAAAAAATGCTGACATGTGGCGGCCCCAGGAGCTGCCACATGTCAGCACCACAAAATTCCAAGAATAAAGACTTTGTAAAATCAAAAATAAATAGTAAACCACTCGGATCGAAAAAGTTTCTTCACAAAAATTGCTCGTCTCAATGAGATACACAACTTTTCATGAAGACATTAAAACCAAAATCCATCAAATGCAAAAAGAGAATTTTTGGGGTATCTCATGTACATAGAATACCTTGATTTTTGGGTTTTCTATTTTTTTGTCATTTCTTTAAACCAGATAAAAATACAGAAGAAATATGGAAAAACAAAGATAAATAAAGACACCTTAATCTACTTTTTTATTTTTATTAATTAAGAAAATATGTACATAAATATCAAGTCAAAAACCGCTAAAATACACAATGTACAAAAGAGGCCCAAAACCCAACTTTCACATATGAGCTCCGATTCACTTGAACTTGGTCTTGTTTTGAAGGTAATTGAATGTAGATTAGCTCAAAAGTGAGTAAGATCAAAAAGACACTGGATGGGGAAGATATGCGTCTTTTAGTCCGAAAATCTTGAAACTAGGGTTTGGGTTTTTGGTCTACTTATTTAGGTTAATTATTTTTTTATATTTTTCATTTATTCTTGTTAGTGATATGTACACAGTGGAAGTGCTTTGGGTTATTTGGAGTTAGCATGAGTGAGTTAAAAATCAGGGAAGTTAGGCTATTTACATGTCATTTTTGGCTTGGATTTTTGGCTTCTTATTTTGTGCAGAAATTAGTGCTAAAATGCAATTCTTATGAAAACATGCATGAATGCTAATTATGCAGAATAGATGTAGAAATGCTGTTGATTTTGAGGGATTTGAGCTTAATAAATGAGATTTAGAGTGATAAATCCGAGATTCATCATCCCCCTATACTTAAACCATGCTCGTCCATGAGCATCAAAAAGAAATGCCATGAGGTGAAATGAGATTGGGTTTTATACCAAGACCATGAGCTGACGGTGAAAGTGAAACTAAACTCGACCTTTGGATTATTTGTGTGTCGGAACTTCTGTGAGACATAGAATTTTAAAATCAACAACCTTCAAGTTCTACACATCATTTCTACAGTTTCGGCTCAGAAGTCATCTTAGATCAATCCTCTTCCCAAAGTATACCCTATGAACATTGAACAACCGACTCATGTGTGTGAAAGGTTTTAGCTCTTCCCATCCAGAATGTCGAACTACCATGCTCCTCTCCTCTCCAGTAACTCGTCCTCGGGGAGTCAGGTATTTCCTTCTAAGGTCTGTCGCACTGTGTTCACAATCGAATTGGGGGAGAAGATAGAAAAAAAGGAAAAGAACTCGAGGGTGGCCAGTGTAGTCACCTCTCCATGCGAAGATGGTCAGTGTAGCCGAGTCTCTACCAAGATCTGCAGGTTTCTTGAAGCTTGGACCTTTTTGGACAGACTATATTCGGTAGTTGTTTCTTTGTATTTGGAATTTTTGGTGGTTCTACTTGGATCTTGTTGTGCCCCTACGGATATAGAATCCTTTTGTTTTCGTACATTTTTTGGGATCTTGGAAAAAAGTGTGCCCAGCCGTCCATCCCTTTTTCGAAGCTTTATTTCAACCCGTACTCTGGTCTTTAGATTTCCACGCTACTAGAAAAGAAACTCACACAGTTTTCCAACATCCCGTCTGAGTTGAGCTAAGTGCATAGTGCGAGAGTACAAATTAATTCCCTATTCCAGAGTTGTACCCAGAATGAAGAGACTAGGTTAGACACTAAGAGTCAAATGCTGGACATTGTCATGTGGAACTCAAAGAATTAAGTCAAAAGACCTGAAGTTTCTAAAATCCTATTTCTCTGTGATGTTCTTCTGAAAATTAGGTGGATTAAGGTGAAGTCCAGACCACTCTCGGTTTCTGCTCACAACTCGGTTCAGAACCCAATGACTTTTCATAGATGCAAATGAATGAAGTGCAGGTGTGTGAAATGCAGACACATTTTTTTCTTGTTGTGATTTTTTTGAATTTGTTTTGATTTTTTATGCAAGGGATTTTTTGGTTTTTTTATGCAAAAATGAATAAGAAGCCATTTTTTTCAAAAATTTTAGCACAATTAGTGTTAATAGCAAAACTGTTTTTCTTTTTAATTTGTTTTGTTTTTCTTTTGCTTTTTTCTTGTTTTTTTGAATTAATACCCACCCCATAAATACATATAGACTTACGAGCAAGTACGAGATATGGGTAAAATATATAGGAATTATATATACAGACGCCCCTATACTTAGCGAGTGTTGTGTCCTCAGAGCACGAGAAGCTGAAAGAAGACATAGCTCGGGCTAAGTGTAAGAGAGTGAAAAAGGAAAAGAAAAAAAACAAGATTTACAGAACCGCCCCCCTATACTTAGACTGTGAACAACCTAAGTATAGAAGAAGAGTGGAAAAAATGAAGCGGTCGGGGTATGTGAATGAGGAGAGTATATACAAATGGATATCGGTTCCCCCTATACTTAGGCTCTGGTCAGCCAAAGTATAAGAGAAGGGTGGAAATGGAGCGATTGTGAGAAGGAGTATGGTGAGGGAAATGGTATATACATATGGCATCGGTCCCCCCCTATACTTAGGCCTTGGCCTAAGTAGAGGAAGAAGTTGTACAAGGAGACTGATGTGGTTCGGGAGGGAGGGTGGGTAGCCGATGATTAAGGCAGTTTTTGGCTGATCTTTTCGTGAGCCTGTGATGGGAGATCGAAATAACGAGATGGAGATGAAGCATATGATTCCCAACTATTATCAGTGCCATCCTCAGAGAAATCATGATGGATAGTGGATGAAGTGTTTGAGTCAGATGAAAGGTAGCCATCATCAGAGTTATCCTCGGAGGAATAGTATTCGAAAGTGGACATACTCCAAAGATTCTGGCATTTTTGTTTCTTCAATTGTTTCCTCAAAATTCATTCCTTCTTGAGATCAAGCGGTTTGTACACAGATGAATACTCAGAAGCACCGGTCTCAGTCAGCTCATAAGAAATAATTCCAGTGTACTTGTAAAGGGCAGGAACATCAGCTTTGGATGAATAGTAGTTAGGAACGAGAGTTGTCCAACGAGAATCAAATTTTGGATCCTTGCGAAGATATGCCTTTAGAGCTGTCGAACACACTTCAATCATGTAGATTACCTTTTCCGGACCTGATGAGGGATCATCAGTTAATTCCTCTTCCGAAAGGTCAAAAATGACTTTCTTATTTCGTGAATGTGTCGGTTCACTTGAGTATCCAGATGAATAACCATTAGAGTTCTTCTCCTTGGTCGGTTTTCATCCTGCGTGTTTGTTCTTGGTCTTCTGAATGTTGGTGCACTCTCGATTTGGGTTGATTTGGTCCAGGTATTCAGAGAATGTTGCTCCAGGGTGCGACCATGCATATGTGTCAAGATTGTAGTAGAAGTATTTGTGTATTGCAGGAATTGAAATACTGGGGAGAGTCTCTGCATGTTCGTTTTCAATTGATTTGATGTTGTAGCATTCTTGTCTCGAGTTGATGTGATCAAGGTAGTCAGAATAGGTCGACCCAGGGTTCGACCATGCATAAGTCTCCGGATCATATGATTCATATACTCGGTTCTCCATGGTGAGATCAACATGGAATGGAGCAGGAGGAAGAGTCTCTAAACTAATAGTCTCATCAACAACCGCTATCTCAGGTGCAGCAGCGGGGTAGGGATCTTCTACCGTTTCATGGTTAAGGTTGTCGGGGACTTCGTGGGTTGCCCCAGAAGATCGTGGTTCCTCAAAGACAGGGTCAGATCTAAGTGCTTCCGATGCTTTAAAATTGATTTTCTAAGTATCACAATCAATAATTACCTTAGCCAATGCTAAGAATGTCTTTCCAAGAATAATTAGAGACTGGGCGAATTCTCCATGATGCTCAATATCAATGACCGTGAATTCAACCTTGAGCGGAGCACCTTGGAATGTCATGAGTAAAGAAATGATTCCTCTAGGCCGCTTTATTGATCGATCAACTAATTGAACAATCTCTCGTATTTTTCCGATCGGTCCGGGTTTGAGTTCGTGAAATACATAGGTCGGGAGGATATTGATCGGTGAATCGTCATCAATTCGAGCATGGGTAAAAATTGTGTCTTTGATTTTACAGTCAAATTTTGGGCAATCGCTTCACCATGCGGTTCTTGGTTTTTCTCCTCAACACCCAGGAGGAGGCCATTGACAAGATATGTCTCTCGATCTTTATTCTAATCCTGCCCGACTTTTTCATAGTTAATTTGTCCATTACAAATTCTTTAAGGTCGGGGAAGTGTTCAATGGCCTGTAGAAAGGGAATTTCAAAAGTCAGTTTCTTTTCTAGTGCTTTCCGTACAACAGGATCCAAATTCCTCATATCTTCTTCAGTCTCAATTTTTATGAAATTTTCTGGATTTTCGATTTTTTTTTATATTTTTGAATATTCTCATTTTTTGGTATTTTCTGTGTGGTGTGGTGATGTGGTGTGTTCCTCAGATGAGTAGTGGTTCTGATATTTAGAGTGGGAGTCAGAGGCATAGTCATTTCTAGGGGAATAATATGCAGAGGTGTCGATGTCATAATCATCCCTAGGTTTCTGAATATCTTCAAAATTTTCGGCATGAGATCCAAACATTTCCTCATTCATTTTTATGTTCGAGCTCCCATAAAATAAACTGAGTCGGTCAGTAAAATTTCTGAATTTTTCCTCCATTAATTCAAATTTCTTATTTATTCTCGAAATATTATCGTCAAAATTCTATTCATGATAAATCATGGGAGCAGTCGGTGTGTGTTCAATAATTTCTTCTTCTATTTTCCTATATATGTTAAGAGGAGAGTTTCTTGGAATATCCATTATATGATCATCATTTTCTAAAAATTTCTCCTCAAAAATTATGGAAGGAGGCTTCTCATATTGTCTAGGCATGTGTAGTTGGTATGAGTAGAGTTCAATCCTTTGATCATGATTGGTCAGACCTTGATATTGTGGAGTCAGCATACAGGGTTTATGTGTTTCTATGTGGTCCGTCTGATCCTCTATATGAGTATCATGTCAGAAGAGGGGTTTTTTATGGTCAATCCAACGATGATGATTATTAAGTGCGGGTCTTTCCTTCGGGGTTTGGTTTCTTGGCCAATCATGAGACTCAAAGGTATTTTGATTTTGAAATGGCTCATCAATGAGAATCCGAGAATAAGACGGTTTAATCCAAGATGGTATATGGTCATGTGTGGTCGGATGATTTGAGTAGAAATTCAATAAGCTTCCGAATTCATCCGCGAGTGAAAGTCTCCCGCAAATGTTGGAGGATTATTGACGAAGAGGATTTAGTTGATTTGGGCCTAACCGAGACAAATTCATTTTCATAATATAGCTCTAATGGGTTTTCAGATAGATGTTCGGTCATTTTTGAAAGAGCTGAAAGGAATGGGGGGGTTGGGTCTGCAAGAGTTTTTAGAAAAGAGTTCCATGATGAGGTTTAAATCAGGAAAGGATAGAGATGATTGCATGGGATAGTAAAGAGAAATTTTATCAAATGGGTGGCTGTTGATCTTTGAAATCGGTTCATGCACACCAATGCAAACACAAATCAAACCCCAAGTTTACCAACACACGCAATGAAGCCGTAAGAGTTCAGCTATTATCTTTTCAATTTTAGTTGGTGATAAATCAATCTTGGAAAAATTTTAGCAACTGTTAGGTGCCGAAATTTTTGTAATGGTTGTCCCGAAATCGTACAATAAGTTGCACCTACTTTTAGCTAGTATGGGAGTAAGTACGGACCGTAGAACAGCTACCTGTTACTTGAGGACGGAGCCTTACGTAGTGTCCTCTAAACCACCCACTCTGCTAAGGAAATCCGGACCATTTACCGGCTACCCGTAGATCCTCATTGAGAAGTAGCTAATCATTTTTGGTAAAATCAGTAGTCAATATGAAAATCCGGTTTTGGGCTCTAGCCTTAAGTGTCATCTCTCGCTCACTCAGAAAAATAAAAGCATACAAGGTCGAGGTTGCTCTCCCGCAGAAATTCTTGATTTTATAAGTTATTTTGAAATCAACTATATTTAACAGTCCTAATTTTTATTAGGTGATCACTGAAGATTTATTTGAGCACAATTACACGTCTACCGTCCAGTCCCAATTTCCATTAAAATTTATGTGACAAAACAAGAGGGAGAAATTCGGGAAAAACCGATGCATGCGAGAAACTATGATGAATGCTCAGTTAGAAGACTTACAGTGAATCCTCGCAATCTCCATGTGGAATGCAATACAGATATGAAAGATTATTCTAAATGATTGCAAGCCGATGAAAACCACACCCAAGCAGAAAGTTCTATTAGCGGGAAAGAAGTGAGTTAAATTTTGGCTAAATTGAACGATCTATGTGCGTCTCAGTTAATGTGAATTGTGGCTTAAGTCCTACGAGCACAATCAAGAAATTAAAATGCTCTGAGAGCCGTATATATAGGTCTTTCCTAATCGCCACTCAAGTCGAGCCCCACCCTCAACGGAGAGTGAAACAGGACATGACACACCACAGAAGAAAGTTCAGAGTCTTTTACACACACGCGAGAGTCCAAACGGATACCGCTGTAAATGAGCAATTAATTACAAAAATAAAATAGCAGAAATTAATATCCTAGACTCTACGCTCTCTCACGACTCGACTCGATCTTAAATTAATAGCGGCTTTTTCGGATGTTGGTGAAGATGCTTCGATTTCTTGAAAAACCGCTCCACGTACGATGGGTACCTTGCAAGAAAAATAAGAGAGAAAAAGTAAGAGTGTGACTTAAAAATAAATCAAAAATAAAATAAGGAATATAAATGCTAAAAATAAATGCAGGAAAAAAAATTGAATTTACAATGGAAAATTCGGGGGTCAGACTACCCGAATACGGAAAACCGAATGAAAATTTTCAAAACACAAAACTAAGTTGTTTGCCTCCCCGACAACGGTGCCATTTGACGTGTCCGAAATCACCACGTTAAAAAGATGATCTGTTTATTTGTTCATGCAAAAAAATGATGATTTGATTTGTCCTTCGTTGTATGCGGCAATTAGAATCAGTCAAGAAAATAACCACACAAAATATTCGTCAATTTAATCAATGCGGTTTTATGTTTATTTTACTTGAGCAAGTCCCAAGGTCAATCACAAGGAGGCAAAGGAATAACCTAGAATTATGTCTATCAAAATTCGTGCGCGGATTTCAAGGCGATTTTTTTTAAATTTTTAATGCAATGAAGGATGCAAAAAGCAATTTTGGCCTATTTTAGGGACTAAAATATAAATTACATTCAAAAAATGTCTGAAAAAATATGAAACTTGGCCACAATGCAAAATACGATGAAATGAATGTACTGTAATTTTTTTGGAATTTTTGGATGCAATATGAATTTTTTATGAATTTTCAAATGCATAGGTAACAGACCTCAAAAAAATCCTAAACCTTGAAAATACTAGTTTCAATACTTATTGAAAATCAAACACTGAAATATGCAAAATGATTTTTACAGGACAACTTATGCATGCAAATGCGATTCTTTTTGGGTACGATGTCAAACACAATTAGATTCTACAATATGTGATTTTTCGGGAACTTTTAGAGCAACGGTTAATCAAATATGAATTTTAGAGCTCAAAATGGATAAAGTTTGCAATTTTCCTCAAAACAATTAATTATTAACTAACCATCAATCACAAAAATATCCACAATATGTCAATCTGTAGAGAATTAAATGACTAACAGAATGCTAATTTTTGGTAAATAAAATGATGTAGAGAAGAGGTTCAAAACAGAGGGGGAATACAGGGGTAAAACTGTAATTAACATAGATAAAATAAGTAAAGAAAGTGTATGGGGACTTAAATGTAATTACTGATAATATGGTGGAGTTTCTGCAAAATCTCCAAGGGGCACGTGTTGCGCACGTGCCCTTGGCTTACGGGAACTGTAGTGCAAATTGAGGGACTCCAAGGGGCTTTTCGTAAATGACCCACGCGGTGGCGTGCCCATCACGTGACCCGTGGGGGATGATGCATTCCCCCTGCCCATGTGTTAGGCGCGTGGCGGAGGCCTCCGATCTAGGCCCGATGATGAGTGGCGGAAGTGATGAAGAAGGGCTGCTCCAGGTGGGTGTCCGGCGACTGTGGCGGAGCCGAGCCCAGCCCAGATGGTCGAGCGTAAGGCGGAGTAGAGGGGCACCAGTTACACGGCGTCGTGGCTTCGAGGACCGGCGAGGCAGAGTTTGTCGATGAAGCGGTTGTGCGAAGATGGTTATAATCGTCGGTGAAGTGTTGTCAGAGATGTAGCTGGCACAACGTGGCAGTGTTGCGATGGTCGGTGAAGTCGGAAATGTATGTAGTTGTCGGAGGTAATCGTCGAAAAAGTCGTTGGCAGAGGTCGCGACGTGCGGAGGAGGTGGAAATATCATAGGCGATTGTTGGTTGTCGTCGGCGGTGGAATCGTTGGCTCGACACCGATGGCAGAGCAGGAGCAGGACGACGAAGAACGGTGCTGCGACGAGCTTTGGATTGCTCGGATCTCACCGGGGGGCGACACGGTGCTATCACCGCCGCGAAGGAACTCCTTGTGCATTCGGTGGATGTTTGTCCAAGGTGGACGAGGCGGTTCTTAAATAGGTACATCGATGGGGGGGTGACACCGGAGAAGGAAACTAATTGGGATGGCGATTTGGCCAATTGCGGAGATCGCGGGAAGATGAAGGCGGCGCGAGATATGCGGAGGAGGTTGGACGCGAGATATACGGAGATGGTTGGGGCGTGCGCGAGATCTGTGGCAGAATCATGTAGGCGGCGGCAGAGATTTTGGGGAACAAGCTGGATGAAGATGATGCACCGGCACCGTTCGATCAAGCGAGATCGAACGATCGCGAAGGTGCCACGTGGCGGCTGAAGTGGGAGAGGGGCGTTGCACGTGCGCGGTGCATGCCTGGGAGGCACGTGCTTCACACGTGCGGGACTTTTTATTTTTATTTTTTTAATTATAAAATGTAAATATGATAAGGTCAAAAAATGCTGACATGTGGCGGCCCCAGGGGATGCCACGTGTCAGCACCACAAATTCCGAGAATAAAGACTTTGTAAAATCAAAAATAAATATTAAACGACCTCGGATCAAAAAGGTTTATTCACTAAAATTGCTCGTCTCAATGAGATCTACAACTTTCATGTAGACATCAAAACCAAAATCGATCAAATGCAAAAAGTGAATTTTTGGGGTTTCTCACGAACAGAGAATACCTTGATTTTTGGGTTTTCTATTTTTTGTCATTTTTTTAAACCATATAAAAATCTGAAACAAATATGGAAAAAACAAAGATAAATAAAGATACCTTAATCTAAGTTTTTTTATTTTTATTAATTTAAAAAATTTGTTGATAAAATATCAGGTCAAAAACCGCTAAAATACATAATGTACAAAAGAGGCCCAAAATCCAACTTTCACATATGAGCTCAGATTCACTTGAACTTGATTTTGTTTTGAAGGTAATTGAATGTACATTAGGTAAAAAGTGAGTAGGATCAAAACGAACACTGGATGGGGAAGATATGGGGCTTTTAGTCCGGAAATCCTGAAACTAGGGTTTGGGTTTTTGGTCCACTTATTTGGGTTAATTTTTTTATATTTTCCATTTTTTCTTGTTAGTGATATGTACACAGTGGAGGTGGTTTGGGTTATTTGGAGTTAGCATGAGTGAGTTAAAAATCAGGGAAGTTAGGCTATTTACAGGTAATTTTTGGCTTGGATTTTTGGCTTCTTATTTTGTGCAGAAATTAGTGCTAAAATGCAATTCTTATGAAAACATGCATGAATGCAAATTATGTAGAATAAATGTAGAAATGTTGTTGATTTTGAGGGATTTGAGCTTAATAAATGAGATTTAGAGTGATAAATCCGAGATTCATCAGAGTGGTGGTCTCTGTGAACTCTACCTGCTCAGACTTCCTCTTCAGGCTGTTCGGATTGGGCCCGATCTGGGCTGGAATGGCGGCCTTCCCTCTCACAATCTCCCTCATCTCCTGTCAAAACTCGTCCATCTCCTGTCGTAAGGTGGCCTGCTGCTCGATCATGAGGCAGGCTAACTCATCAAGTGCGGGTTTCTCATAGGTCGGCCCATGAGAACTAATGACCGTTCTGACGACTCGGGTATAAGGTACTAAATGGTCATTGCGACCCAAGCAATCAAACTCGATCAATCCAGAAAAAGAGACCACCAATAAAAGATAAAATCAACTCAAATCACGATAGCGGTCTTGCTATTATTTTAACCTGGTATAGTGACCAGGGTCGATCACAAGGAGCACGAAATGGCCTTGCGGCCTACGAAGTAGTCAAAAATAAAACAAAAGAAAAGAAAAAGGTATTTTTGGTGGTTTTTTATTTTTTATATTTTTTTGGATTTTTAATTAATTAAGAAACTAAATAAAACAAGAACACTAGTTAATTCAACTATTTATTTAATACACTAAAAATCAACCAAAAATTCAAATAAAAATGTTTTTATGTGTTTTAAAATTTTTACTGTTTGTAGTGAATTTTTGAGATTTTTTTATTTTTATTTAATTTTCTAAAAATGAAACAATGCAAGTAAAAGAAGGTACTGTCCAGCCGAGCTTAAGGGACCTAGATAAAATATCTAGAAATCCCCAATAAGCCTGGAGGTAATTTTCCTGTATAGAGAAAGAAATAAGGAAAATTTGAGCACCTAAATTATTATTTTTGGGTTTTTAGTTTATTTATTAGAATTTTTAGGAGTTTTGAGGTGTTTTTCAATTTTTATGAGTTTTACAAATGAAAAATATCCAAAATTGGCTAGAAAATCAAGCACACTAAAAGCAACAGTAGCTATTTTTTGTGATTTTTCGATGAGTTTTAATATTTTTTGTGAATTTTAAAATCAGACAATAACAAAAATGGATGTTTTTGAATTTTTAAAAATAACAAATTAAAACAAAAAATGTCTCCAAAAATTCCAGAAAATTGTACACTATGGCAGGAGCCATATATCCAATTTTCGTTGGATTTAAGGTTGGTTTGCTATTTTATTCAAAAATAACAAGTAGGTACTGTGCACAAGGACCTAAGTGCAAATACCAAGAGTTCTGGGGGGTCCGGTGCAAAATACCTAGGAGAACACGCGCGTCGTGCGTGCCTGAGGCACTCAGGGACCTAATTGTAAGGAAAACAAGTTCCAGGGGCGATTTGGTAACATGTATTAAAAGTCCGAGGGCTTATTTGTAATTTACCCAATTATGCACAATTAATTCACGCACAGGGGTATAAATGCAATAATCCGAAATTATTCATTCATTCCATAACCAACCAAAACTACAAGGAATAAAGTGCAAATAGCCCAGAAAACCACGTGTCGAAGCACGTGCTACACCATACACAAGGGCATAAATGCGAACGAAATAAAGTGCAGGGATCACAATGCAATTGTACCAAAAACTAAACAACTAAACTAAATATTTACAAGACTAAACGCGGAATAAAGTAAAAGGAAGGGCCTAAGGGTAAATTACCCTTTATTAATGACGACGACTGGATGGGCGCCACGTGGTGAATGAACGGCTGAGATGCGGGTGGCGCCCAACGAAGGATGTCCTCGTCCTGATCGAGCGGTCCAGGTGCAACCACGTAGAAGATCGAGTGGCTCTGAAGCAGCGTGGGAAGGCGGCTCTGATCGGACGGTATGGATCGCCTCTCCAAAGATCTGACGGTGACGGGACCTCCTTAGATGGACGGCCGAGATGCGAACTGGAGGTCGAAGGCGATCGGACGGCGACGGAGGATGCTGGATGAACTGGGCGCCGGTGAACTTCACCGGGCTCGTGGCGGCGCTAGTGTCCTCCTGGAAGCTCGCTGAAGATCGGAGAAGGTGCGTGGGAGGCTTCCGCGTCGAGTGGTGCCCTCCGATGAACCAACCGAGCCCTGGAGAGCTCCTGCGAGGTCGGCGGAGGGGGAGCTACTGGACCGAATGGTCCAAACCCTCAGATGGGCTTGGATGACTCTGCAAAATGCACCAGAAAGCTCGCGGGTCGAGGGCAAAGTGCCTCGACCCCGTTAGACGTGGTGAAAGTGATCGGGGGGTCGGTGTGGGCGAGCTCCGGCGAGGTTGTGGACGGAGGAGCTCGAGCCCTAGCTTCTGTGCGAGCTGGGTTTAATGGAGGGGTGCAGAACGTGCGCGGGAGGAAGGCGGAGGAGAAGGTGGATTCCGATGATCGAATGGGAAGATGAGGTGGTCGGAATCGAAAGAAAGCGACGGCGGCGCGAATTGGGGATAATCGAAAATTAAAGAAAAAGACGAAAAATCTAGACTACCTGGGTGGATGGTTCGACTGGGGGTGAGCTTGCGAAGCTCTGGGTCCTCACCTCGAGGAGTGTCGACCTCCGAGGCTCGAGCTCTTGCTCTGGGCGGAGCACGGCGGTGGTGACTCGCCGGATCAGTGGTCCGAACGCCCTCTCCTCGCTGCGACAGCACCTGAAGCGATCTGTCACTCTCACTCGAGCACTGGAGGTCACTGGGGGTGGAGCGAATGAACCAAAGATGGAAAATGGAGTGGCGGAGCTCGAGCTTTATACGGTGGAGGGTCCGGGAAGATGAGGTCGGGTAGGGTAATGGAATGTGTGGATCTCGAGGCGGGGGCTCCGGCGAGAGTCTCGGATATAGCAGGAACGAATCAGACCCGGGGTTTAGGCGAGAAGGGATCGGGTTTAGGTGCGAAATTAGGGAGAAGTCGGGTCGGGCACCTAATACCCATGCAAGGTGGTCCTGGGGGTGGAGTTGACCGGGCGGTCAACAATCCCCGTGGACCAGTAGAAACAGGCCACGTGGAAAAGATTTGTAAAATCATTAATAAATAGTAAATGGCCGATTTATTAAAAAGTCAAAACATGAAATATTTTTATTTTAATTTTTTCTATTTTTTAGTGATTTTTAATTAATTTTTTTAAGTAAAAATAAGGTATTTACATTATATAGCTATATAGGTATATGTACAATATACGGTTTTTAATTTTGATTTTTGATTTGTTATTTTTATACAATTTTATTCCAATTTTATATTTTATTTATTTATATCATAAAATAAGGAATAAAAAGATATTTTTATTTTATTTTTATTATTTATATACATAGGTGAAATAAATACATATGTACATTTATATACATGGTATATTTACAAAGTATTTTTGGATTTTAAATTTTGTTATTTTTATTTTGTTTTTGTTTTAATTTATTTTATTTATTTACACCATATCATATAGAATATTCATAAAATTTTTGGAAATTAATTTTATTTATTTATAAGGCTAAATAAATATAAGATGAATGGACTATATACATGGTGACTATGTACATGAGTGATGTTTTTGTTTTTTTTCTTTTTAATTTTCTATTTTTATCTTGTTTTTATATTTAAATATATACAAATATTTACAAACCTATTTTAATCTATTTTTGGGAGGAAAATATTTTTATTTTATTTACATATATATATACACACATGAGCCCCTATCTCGCTCTACTTTGGCTTTTATGCGGTCAGGCCCATGCTGAGCCCTCCCTTGTATTAGGTTGCTCAATATTTATTCTAAATATTTCCCTCTTTTTCTTTTTGATCTTTATTCTTTTATTTTTGCACAAAAACATGCTAATTATTACTTTTTACACAATGCATGCTTTTGATAATTATTTATATTTACAACTATATACATGCATTTGCAAAGGTTTTTGTAGCTAAAATATAAGAATAAAGAGTGATGAATGAGTATTCATCAAGAACCCGACAGGTGGCCTTGCTAGTACTGAGGCTACTGCTGCTGGTGAGGGTGCGAGGGGTACTGCGAGTGATACTGCGACTGAGGCTGCTGCTGCCTCCAAGGTTGTCTCTGTTGATAGGGATGAGGACCATACTGCTATCTAGTGTGGGGTGGCTGCTGGTGTGCTGGGAACTGGGGCTGCTGGTGCTGCTCACGCTGTTGGACGTACTGACCACCCTGAACTGGAGGTTGTTGTTGGGAACTGGTGCCTCCGGCCGGCCAGCGGAATCTGGGATGGTCGCGTCGGATACCGGGCTGGGGTTGGTCATACCATATCCTGTTGACATCCATCAATGGCTCCTGCTCGTAGGTCGGTGGGGGGAGTACTGCAAGGGGCTGGTCCGGTTGATACACCACCATCTGGCTATCCTGAGATGGCGGTGACTGGATGTACTACTACTGTTATGGCTGGTAGGGCTCTGCCTGCACAAGGTGAACCTATCGGTACTGGGCGGAGGGCTAGGCCGAACTGCTGCTACTGCCAGTGTTTGCCCGTGACCTAAGCCGGGGCTGAGAAGCCGTCTGTTCCTCCTAGAGACACATGATCTGTGTCTTTCGGTCACTCAACGTCTATGCCATCTGATCGATCTGCGTCATGCCCTGGCACTGCTTCTTTTCAATCAGCTCGATCCGGTCTAGCTTCTCGCTGATGATACCCATGTCAGTGGCCGTCGACTCGGCATGTGATGTTACCGCTGATGAAGTAGAAGGACCGGCATCGACCCGTGCTATCCTCTAAAACTGCACTGCATATGGCTGGGGGCATCCCTGAGTGTAGAGTCGGGTCTGGGACATCACTGTATAGTTCTCGGCCATCTCCTCATAGATGGCCCAGACCTGATCCTCATCTTTGGCGAAGTAGGAAACCGCCACGTGATGCATTCACCAACCCCTACAGCTTTAGCGTATGTCCGCAAAAGAAGCTCTGAACTAGGTTCGGCTTCGAGATGTCATGGTGCGGGCATCGATCTGTAAGCTCTCTGAACCTCTCCCATGCCTCATGGAACTTCTCGTTGGAGAGCATAGAGAAATTGCTTATCAGTTCCCTCGCTGCATTCATCCGCCCGAGTGGATAGTACTTGTTCAAGTACTCGGTGCGAAGCTGCTCCCAGGTGGTCACGAATCTCCCTAAATGCTTCAGCAAGTTGGCTGCTCCATCTACCAGGGAGAACGGAAAAACGATCATCCGAATAGTGTCCTCATCCACTTGCTGATCGTGAACGGTGCTGCAGATCATCTCGAACTCCTTGAGATGAAGATGTGTCTCCTCAGTTGCGAGCCCATGGAAATGGGGAAGAAGCTAAATCGTTTGAGGGGGAAACTTGAAGTCCCCCATGATCGTTGGAAGCACGATCCACTGATGCGTAACTGTCGATCCGAGGTTTTGCAACTTCCGCATCGGTCTGGTCGCTGCTACTGGCTGAACTGGCTCGTCAGGCTGATCTGGAATATCACCCGCTCCTACGACTCTTGGCTGATCTCTCTCTGCTCTCATCCGCTCTCTCCGATCATGCACCTCAAGACTATTAGAAGAAAGGTGGTCGGGGGGAACAGGATGGAAGCGAACTCGGCTTGGAGAGCGGGACTGAGCTCTCGCGAGCCAACCTAGATGAACGGGCCGGAGTGCTCGTAAGCGGTGCAACCAGAGGCTGCCTAAGGGACATCCGACCCATCATCTTGATCTGGCAAGTCAGGCGGATGGGATCTGGGAAGCAAACAGGGTGGACAAGAAAACCCCAAATTCACCAACGCAACGCGAGCTGATGACCGTAAGAGTTCAGTCTTTTATCTTGTTTTTTTATTTTTGGTGATAAAATATTCTAACAAAGCGATTTAAGCGAGTTGTTGGAATCCAACGCCCCCAGGAGATTGTCCCGATCCTGAAATAGATCTTTCCCAGCTAGTACAAGCCGCAGACCGTTTACCAGCTACCCGATTGGCTCGCTCTATTAAGGATATCGCGGCCCATTTTACAAGAAACCAGAGCGGTCCTCACTGGAGAACTACTAGCCCAGAAGTAGTAGACTGAAGAAGGGTCGGATATGGCTCTACCTAGGGTACAGGTCAATCTCTCGCCCAATCAAACCATACAATGTGGGGGATACTATCCCGATACAAGATTTTTTTAGTGAAGTGAATTTTAAGTCCAATTTTCTCTAGCAGTCCCGATTTTATGGTTTTTCCTTTTTTAGGTATTTTTCAAATAAAAGCAACGCCTAACAAATTTTCCGGTTCTCCTGATTTTATTAAGTCCAGAAATCGGGGGTAGAAAATGAAAAAGCCGATGTGTGGTCAAACACGATGATGCATGAAGAGTAAGAGATGCGTACCTGACTCCAGCAGTCTACATGCAGGGTGATCCACACATAAAAGTAAAGACAAGTATAAAACTACCTATATGATGTAGCGAAGAAATCGACCTTGACAGAAATTTCTATACGGAGAGAACGATACATAACGGGTCAACGAGAGGGGTCGGGATCCGGTCTCTGATGCCAATCGGTGTCCGACACAATGGATCCAGACAGCGATGTATACGGCCTCTATCGGCACGTGACCCCTCGAGTGACCAGGTTAGCTTTTTCTTATAAATTATTAATAAGATCCAATTAGACGGTCTATAGGAACAGGCAATCTAATTAGGCTGGGGTCCTAATCAATTACGTCATAAGCACAGAAATTCCTAAGCTAAGGCCAAATCTCGGGAAAACAAAATAAAATAAAAGCCATAAAAATCAAAACCGCAAAAAACCCTATGGGGTCCCCCGAGCACACCGATGCTCGTCGAAACAGACCCTGGTAATCAACAAGGCTGAAAGTTTCTCTGAGTCCCTGTATTATTACAATAATCAAGTCTGCAGAAAAAGAAACTAACTACACTAAACTATCCTCTCCTCTCTCCTTCTCGACTCCTCGCGCTCTCCTGCGGCTCCGTACAAAAGGGAGCCGCCTCCGGCTACCGCGGTTGCTTCGGCTTTCCGAAGAAAGCCGCCTCGGTCCTCGAGCACTCGCAAGAAATCAAACAAATGAGTATCAGACACAATTATTATAAAAATATGCAAAGAAAAATAAGATAAAAATGACAAATATATGCAAAAATAAAAATAAAGATAAAAACAAAAACAAAAACAAAAACAAATAAAAAAATAAAAGAAAGGAAAAAGAAAAAGAAAACAAAAGAAAATAAAAAGAAATCAAAAAGTTGCGAAAACCGCGAAAGAAAGAAAAGTTGCGGATAAAGCCGCGAAACTGAAAACCAAACAAAAACAAAAATAAAAAGACTACTAAGCCATGCTCCCCGGCAACGGCGCCATTTTGATGACCGAGAATCCACCTAGTGATCTGGGTAAGGTATAAAAACACGAGTTGTTGTGATCCAAATCTCAGAGATCGATCAACAAGAAAATAAGACCACCAAGTAAATCAAATAGTCACTCAAATCTAATAGCGGTCTCACTATTTATTTAACCTGGTATAGCGACTAGGGTCGGACATAAGGAGCACGGGGGGGCCGAAAAGACCAACGAAGTAGTCAAAAAAGCAAATAAAATAAAGAAAATATTTTTGGTGGACTTTTTTTGGATTTTTAATTTTTTTGTGATTTTATATTATAAAGAAAATATGGAAAAAGCCAAAAAGAGCACAATCAACAATTTATTTAACAACACAAATCAAGCCAGAAAATGAAAATAAAATTATTTTTGGGTTTTATATTTTTTGTGTTTTGGTAATGTTCTCAGAATTTTATGATTTTTAATGGATTTTATAAAAATAGGAAAAGACAAAAACAGGAAGCTAATGTGCATCCAGATTTGAAAGGTTATTTAAAAATATCTAAATAACCTCTAAAAATCTGGAGACAACTTTATATCAAACTACAACTGAAAACTAAGCTACAGGAACAAAAATTGTATTTTTTTAATTTTTTTTGGAATTTTTAATAATTTTTAGAAGGTTTTTAGGGTTTTGTAATTTTTAGGGGTTTTATAAATCCAAAACAAACAAAAATTGGATTGAAGAAAGAAAACACACAAACAAACTGTAAGTAATTTTTTTAGAATTTTTAGATGATTTTTTATAATTTTAATTGATTTTATAATTCAAACATTAGCAAAAACAAGAGTATTTGAATTTTTAAAAGTATCAAGATAACTAAAAAATGTCCTAAAAAATTAGTGAAATTTTTACACAGAGGAAGGGGCCAGGTATCCAAATTTCACTAAATTTGGAATTAATTTGCTATTTTATTTGACCAATAAATAAGGCACATCACAAAGGGACCAAAGTGCAATTTGAAAAAGTTGTCACCCAATAAATAACACGTATAAAAAGCGGGGTGAAACTTGCAAAAAGCCCAAAAGGGCACGAGGCATGCACGTGATTCACAAACACAAGGGCATATCTGTCATTCCTATTTATAAAAATGTAGACAATAACAGCTCAAAACTCTAGGATAAAACATGCAGAAATTCCATGAGTCACGTGTCGATGCATGTGCTCCACATACATAGGGACTAAATCGAAAATACTAAAAACACTAGGGTCTAAAGTGCAAATTACCCAAAATAAAAACAACCACTCTAAGTATTTACAGGACCAAACTATAAATGCTAAAGTAAGAGGGGCCTAAGTGATATTACCCCTTTACTAAGATCCGATGGCTGCAAGGCATCCACATTTGATATGACGGTTGTGGATGGTGGATGCCCCATCGGCGATGGGCGTCTCGGATCCGATCCTTAGATGGATCGTTTGTCTACGAACCTCCCGCTGATGAATGGTTCAGATCGAAACTGGAGCAAGGGGGCCCGATCGAACGGTGATGGAGGCTCTTGGAATAACACTTTACCGTCAAACTTCGCCCGGCCGTGGCGCACGATGGAGACCTCCTCTGGTGCTTCTGAGATGGGCAAATCGAAGGTGAAGGTTGTCCGCAGCTAGTGTTAAGCTCCGGTGGGGCCGGGAGGACCTGGAGGGTCCCCGCTGATGAAAGGAAGCTGGAGCTGTTGTGCACCGATGTTAGAACCTCCAAATGAGGTCTTTATTCCTTGATACTTGCACAGGAAGCAAGCGATGTCGAGGGAAAACTGCCTCGACCCATTAACGGGTGAAATGGGAGGTCGGGGAGTCGGAGCGTGGTCCTCTGGCAAGCGCTGGCGATGAAGGAACTAAGTTCGGGTTCCAGGGCGAATCAGGATGATCGGAGGTGCGAAGAATGCAAAGAGAAGTCTCGTGGAGGTGATGAGATGGTCGGGAAGCGAAAAGAGTGGTCAGATGATTGTGAATCGGCCGTCGAAGGCCGACAGCACAAAACCTAAATATAGGAATTCAAGCTACGCTACGGGCTAGGAAGGGTACCTGATGATCGGAAGCATCTAGGCTGGAGATGTTGAGTCTCCTGCGATCCTCGCCTCAATGGAGCGATGCCTCCAGAGGCTCGAGCTCACCGATGGCGGAGCATGACGGCGATGACCACCGGACCTGGGGCTAGGGCGCCTCTTTCCTCGCTGCAACACCTCCTAGGGCTTGTTGTCACTCAAGGCAAGAAGGTGGAGGTCCTGGGAGTCGAAGACGGTGGCCGAAGGTAGGGGAAAATGCGGCTGGAGGTGAGGCTATATAGGAGTGAAGGTCCGGGAGGATGGGAGTTGGGCGCACATCGCGGTGCACGGATCCCTAGGACGAAGGTCGGGCGTGGATCATGGATGTATGCTTGTCAATCGGAGCCCAGGGTTTAAGGAAATGGGAGGCGGATCGCATCTGGAAAATTCGGAGAAATTGGGTCGAAGACACAGATCTGCGAAGATGTGGTCCGGGGGGAGAGTTGACCGGGGGTCAACATCCCCTGTGGACCAATGAGAAAATTCCAGCCTGAAATTATTTGGAAATTCAAAATAAAATAGAAAAAGGTTTTATTTCAAAATATTTACAACATAAAAAATGTTTATTTATTTTCAAAGTATTTTTTGGTGATTTTTATTTATTTTTTTTGAAAACTAAATTAGGTATATATATTATATATCATTATATACAAGTATAAATACCTATGTATATTTAATTTTTTTTTATTTTTATTATTTTATTTTTGTAAATTTATCCCAATTTTATATTTTATTTAATTATATCATAATTTTTGGGATATAAAATAAATTTTATTTGATTTTTATAATTTATTTACAAGTGTAAAATAAATAGGTCTTTTATACTTATATACATGGTATATGTACATTGAGGATAGAGAAATTATTTATTTTTGTTTTTATTTTATTTTTCTTATTTTTATTTTATTTTTAGAAATATATACAAAATAATAGAAACACATAAATATTTTTATTTTATGAAAATAAAATATATACATTAAGAGGGGGTTTATGTACAAAGATGAATTGCCCTATCTCTCTCTACTCATTTTATTTTGCAGTCAGGCCAATGATTGGCCCTCCCTTGGGTTTAGGTCACTCAATATTTATTCTAAATATTTCCCTCTTTTTCTTTATTTATTTATTCTTTTATTTTTTCGCAAAACATGCTAATTATTGCTATTTACACAATGCATGCTATTTGGTAAATTATTCTATTTACAAACATATACATGCTGTTTTGCAAAGATTTTTAGCTAAAATAAAAGAATAAAGAGTGATGAATGAGGATTCATCAATTAGCCATGTACATTCCTATTTCACAATATGTATGTGTACTCGTGGCGAAAGAGTTATAGATGTCCTTGTTTATAATGATAAATGCAAATAGTTTTAGCTTGACGGGCAACTGCATATGATCTTGCCTTTTTATGGACTCAATAGGAATGGTTGAGTAGTCACAACAATTATGAATGAGGTTTAGCTTAGGCAGTTGTACCTACACCAGATAATGTTTAAGCAGTTTCTTTGCTTCAACATAATTTTCTAATTCCCTTGAGAGATACTATAGTGAGATAATTCCGAGAGCTTCTGTTATTTTTTTATTTGTTTTAATGGTCTTCTCATTTTTAAGACTGATACTTCGTATATAATTATTGAGAATGACGACATATTTCATTCCATATTATATCGGTTTTCTTATTATTGATTGTTTTGATTGTTAAGCTAATATGCTTGAGACTAAATAGAAATCATGGACATGTTTAATCAGATTTTCAATAAACTGTCTAAACAAAATCGAGCATATCCAAGTTTGTAATCGTGTGTAGCATTCACTCAATTCTATTCATTCAAAAATGAATTAGTGTTTCTCTTCGTTCTCTAGATGGAAGTCCCATGTCGGTCTCAAGGAGGTGGGTAGCTACTGAGTGGAATGATATATATCACCTAAGTTAATGTAATAAGTTAGATGTGAGTGTATGCATGTGTGTGTGTGCGGGAGTGGATGGGTGTGAGTGGTGTGTGGGCGTGGGAGGCATGTGCATGCGTGCACACGTGTTTATGTGTGTGTGTATCTGTGTGGTGTGCGCATGTGTGTGTGTGCTTACATGTGTGTGCGCGCGCACGAGGGGGCGTGCATGCGTGTTTGATGTCAACTATTATTCTATTTCCATGGTTTTAATGATTTTTATTTTTAGAAACAAATTTTATTTTTTTTATTTATTATTTTTATAAATATAATAAAATGAAAGGAAAGGAATATGTTTTAATTATCATTTATATAATATATTATTTTTAATTTTAAATCCTTGTTTTATTATGTAAAAATTTTTACTGATTTCTAATAATATAAAAAAATGAAAAGAAAATGATTTAAATATGTCTATATAAAAGTGGGAAAAGGAAATGATTTTTACTATATAAAATAAGTGATAAATATATGTTAAAAATATAAAATAAAATACTTTTGTGTTTTTGTTTTTGTATAATTTTTATGGTGATTTTTAAAATAAGGAAAATGTAAAATAAATAAAATAAAGAGACATTTTCAAAAAAAATAAGAGAAATTTGTATGTGTTTCAAAAATTATATTTACCTTGCAAATATGTTCTATAAATTATGAAAATATTTTTCTAAAATACTATAATTAAACGCGATTTTTTTATATTTTTGGAAATTACAAGATTTTTTTATTTATTTTAGGTAGTTTTATTTTTAATATATTTTTAATAAAAATGCAATAAAAGTTAAAACTAAAAATGAGGTGATAGGACTATTTATAAGAAATCTAATCTATTATTTTAGAATTTCTATTAATAGTGGAACTTGTTCAAAAGTAAAAACACCAATAAGATTATAATTTTGTAATTTTTGAAAATATAGATGAATTCTAAATCTTATGCAAAAATCATGTATTTTAGAGCAACGAGAGGGTTAAATGAGGATATATTTAATTTCTTAATAAATTATGATATGAAACCAACTGAATTCATAAAGAGTTTCACAAATTAATTCATATATGGTTCGAATATTTCAGAGCCAAATATTTTCTTCAGAGTTCATGCTTGTAATATTTGAAAAGCATAAAATGAATTTCTTGGGAATTAATAAGCACTTAAATAATTTTCATTTAAATTTTCTAAATAGTTCATCCTATATCTTTCATGAAATAACTCTCAAATTAGATATCTAAGTTTCAATTTAATACAAAACTACAATCCGTGAAATCCAAGCATGGAGCAAAAAGTTGTGAAGCATAGAACATTGGGGCATTTCTTCAAACATTCAACATTCAAAATAAGATTAAAAAGTTTGGAGAAGGTTTATCTATAAAATCAAGGACCTAGAGAGGTCTCTTAAATTTACTCTAAGTAGACATGTATTGTATGCGAGACCTCCCATTGATGCGTGACCAACACGTGAGGTTCAAGGAGGAGGTGTGGGTCTCAATGTAATTTCTCAAAGACTAGATGGGGCTTCATCAAAACACCCAGGTCATGTGCGCAATGCACGTGTCTAGGGTTATGGATATAAAGATGGAGTAGCCATAATGGTACTCGATCAGGTAGTGTAGAGGCTACCATGTTGTAGGTGTAATAGCATGGATGAGGCACTAGTTGAGGGTGGATGCAACTTAGTATTTGGATGGTGAGATTGAGTGGATGCTAGTAGAACAAATGGTGATATATGTACTCCTTTTCAACAGTTGAAATAGTTTGACCCAGATGATTTCAATGTGCATTTACAACGCACCTCCTTATTTCTCCTCTTCTTTAACGTCAAGTAGGGAGTTCTTGCTCAAGGGAATGAGTAAAATGCTCGTGTGGTAAACTTACGTAGGGCTCCTACAGTTGCCACCACATCCACTGTAGCTTTAATTTGGTTCTTATGGTTAGTCAAGCTCCTATTAGAATAGATGACACTCAAATATGGGGGTCACTAGATATTAGAACAAATCTTTGGTTATAATGATCAAAGGAGGAGTGTGAGTGGTATGGTGCTCCCATAGTGTGTGTGTGTGTGTGTGTGTGATAGAGAGAGAGAGAGAGTGATAAAAAGGGAGTGGAGTCAAGGGGTTGTGAGTTATAGAAGTAAGAGTTGAAAAAGTAAGTGGGAGTTTTGATTGATGGGTCGGATTGAGTAACAACAAATGAAATAGAGTAGAAGAAAGGGAAAGAAGGAGAATACAAAGACTACACAAAGATGGAAACTAAGACAAAGGAACGCGTCAAAGGGGTACTTGTATTGGGCAAAGAACATGTCTATGGATTTATGGAGGTCGATGTGTATTTCTTGACACATCTTCATGATCGCCTCCATTCAGTTGAGACTGTCATTGAGGAAGCTCAATGAAGCTTTGGAGCTTTGCTATGGTGTTTGAGGTTCATCTATATCACACTGAAATCCTATGCCCATACCTTGTGATTGCTCGAGCTTGCTCTACCTTATTGTTAGCAAGGAGGAGTGGAAAATGGAGGTCAAGCACTCGAAAATTCCATATGAGAGGTAGGAAATGACACAAAATCTTTTTTACCAAGAGGAGGATGGCCATTGGGATTCGAATGGAAATAAGAGATAAGATCTACGGTGATGGCAGAGATAAGCAAGGTATCAGAGGAGTGTAGAATAGAGGGTATGGTAAGAAGAAAGTGTGTTCACATCTTTTACGTATGTGTGAAAGAGAGAATGTGGGTTAAGGTCACCATCTCTAAGGTGATGTGGAGCCCAAGTGGACGAGGGGGGCCAATAGGGATATGTGGCGAATATGGTCAATGATCGCGTTAATGGTCAACTACGATTGTTGGCAGGATGAAGAGAGTAGAAAAGGCTAAAAGGGATATGCCAGGTGGCACTTTGACGGTGGAGCTTCATTGAATCATGGTAAAAGAAGAAAATTCACAAAATTATAAATAGAAAGAAAATTATCATAAATATAGAAGATCAACTAATTTAAAAAAATGCCTTACACCAAAGTTGTAGATTTCAATGAGATCTATAATTCTCTGAAGGGTGAAAAACAATAGAGATAATGTACATACATTCATTTTAAGATATTTTATAGGTCTAAAATACTCATTTTGTGGTTATGTATTTCTTCTTTATTTTTATCATAATATTATATACATATTTTATTTTATTACACTAGTAATTTATATTTACATATCAATCTATTTTTTCCGGATTTAAATAATTAAGGAAAAGTTAAAATCAAATAGACAACGATGTTGTGTGTTTGTGTAAGAGAAAGAAAAGTGAGTCGCGATATGTGTAGTAGGTCATTTTTAATCATATCACAAAACAAATAAATGGAGGCAAATAGAAAGAAATAAAAAGGAGAAGAAAATGTACAATGAATGATAATGCAAAAAATTCACAGTTGTATTATATACAATAAGTTCCCAAAACCTAAATTTCACTTGTGATCTTTGATTCCTTTCAAATTAATCTTGTTTTGCAGATAGTTCCATGCATAACATTTTAAGGTCACTATAGTCTCGTAAAAGTCTGTGTGAGCGAGAAAACTAGCTTTTAAGTACAGGTAAAATGCCAGTAGGGTTTGAGGTTACTCTCCATATATTTAGGTTACTAATTTTTTGATTTTTCATGTGTTTAGGCTAGCTATATGTACTATTGAAGATGATTATTGTCAATCAGGGTTAACATGCATTTATTAAAAATCAATGAAGAATATACAAAATATACATAGGTACATATATGATGAATCTCCATTTGATCACCTTTATTCTTTCATTTTAGCCTTTAATCCCTAGCTAAATGCATTTATATAGCATTATCTTGCACAAAATGACCTTTGTATTTACGTTGTAAATATTGTATAAAGTACTCTATTAAATGCCAAAATAAAAGAATAAAGAAAAGAAATCAAATACCGTAGGTATTGAATGACCCTAAACCCGAGACCTAGGCATCATGATGACTAGGTCAACAAGGAATAATGTATGGGGAGATAAGGGCCAAAAATACACTAAAACCCTAATTTTATTTCCCTAATAATTTAATTTGGGACCTATTTTATTCTTTATTATTTATATTTCAAATCAATAAACTTTGTACATGAAAGTTGTAGATAAAAATACATAGAAAAATACAAAATTATTTTCATATAAAAATAATGCACAATGAACCCTAGTCACTCAGAATAAAAGGCCAAAATCCAAACTTCATGTATTGTATCTTATACATATTTTTTAAAAATCGACCGAAGTCACCTTTAATTGTATATAAAATTTAATTATCTATTTATTGAATGTGTTTTCATTCTAATTTGAGTTAAGATGCAAAAGTTAGGTTTTTACCTTTATTGTACATTATACCAAAATAAAATAATCAACTAATTCATTCTTTATTTTTCCTATTTTCACATTTTATAATTTTGTAAATATTATTTATAACACATATACATAATTGCAATAGAATAAAACTATTAAAAAAATACTAAAACAAATAAGTATACTAAACTATATAGATGAATTATATATGCATATACCTATATAATAAATACACCTATTTATTTACATGTACATATAACTTCAGAAAAAAAAACAATAAAAATATATTTATGTGTATTTAAAAGTTATAAATATATAAAATATGTAGATAAAAAATAAAATTTAGAATAGAAAATAAAAATAAAATGCTTAACATAAAGGTAAATATATATATAAATGTACGCCCATAAAGAAACATACAACAAATAAAGTCGACAAAATAAATAAAAATAAGATTAAAATACTACATAAAATAATAAATATTTTTTTTCATATTTAAACCAAAAATAAATAAATCATTTACTATTTTATTTCGATTTAGATCTTAATGTATTTCCTAGCATCACTTTTTGTGGGTGACGTGGCCCAATCAGGGCCAGTCTATTGTTGACCCACGGTCAACTCCTTCCTTAGGCCTAGGTGTGTTAGACTTGCGATAACCCCATAGACTTTTCCTCCTCGATCCTTATTGGTTCACGCCACATTGATTCCTCAGTCGATGGAGCTGTGAAGCAATCAGAAGCCTCGATCAAAGTCCTACTTAAAAATATATAGTCGTCCTCCACATCCATTCAAACTTGTTCTTGCTCAAGCACTTAAAAACCCCAGATTTCTTCTTGTTGACAGCTGGTGACAGTGGCTTCATCATCGGAAGACTTGGCATGGAGGAAGAGTCGCCGAAGAAAGTCATCTAAGCTCATCGGCCATCTCTGTCGTAGCTCCACTTGGGTTCCCTCTTCCCGGAAGTAGAGCCCTAGATTTCAGTCTCTTTTTTTTCCTAGTTGTAGATTAGGGTTTATTCTTGCTCAAAATCGCACTTTATTTCATATAATTCCTAGAATAGAGTTCATCGAAGTTGAGCTCCAGCCATTGTTTACTTGTACTCCAATCGTCTTTCATCACATTTATCGTCTCTCCTTTGTTCCTCCTCGCTTCATCTACATCCCAAGCACATCCAGCCCCCTCGCTCAGATCGAGGTATCAGCTCTCCTCATCTGCCACCTCACCAGAGAGCTCCACCCTACTCCACCGTCACTCATATCTACCTAAAAATATCCCATGGACCTCGTATTTTGTGTGCTTTGACAAACTATGTAGATTCCAAGGGCCTAAGACCCCTCGCATGTCGATTTTTGTTGAAGTCAAGGTACCTAGAACTCTACAGCTTCTCCGAATTCTGGGGACTCCTCCAGTGGTCTGATAATCCATATAAAGTCCCCAGTAGCATTGGGATGCTTCCAAGAAGCTTCGACACCTTTCAGCAGCACCCAAGACCATCAGAGCTGCTCAGGAGATCAGATCAAAGTTTTCCTCATCAGGAGTTCTTCCATGTTCTTCCTCCAGATTTCTCGGTCGTCTGACTAGGCATAGACTCCAAGTCTTCTAGGTATCGTCGGATGAACGCGCCCTCAACCACCAGATCAGTTGCTAGGATTTAATCCTAATTGTCCAAGCGTGAAGCATCATCCATCGTCGGTGATGCGACACGTGGCAAGTGAAGCAGATCCAACTGTCCACCAGTGCCTATGGGGGGTAATTTTGTTACATACCCCTCAGCTTTTGTATTTTATTTTAGTCCATAAAAGCTTGTCGATAGTGTAAAAACTTTTGGATAATTTACAATAAGACCCCTATACTTGTTTTATTTACATACACATCCCTTGCCAAGTCACCTCGCGTGCCCGTTCACGTGAGGTGGTGCGCTTTTTGCAGGACCCCATGTGGGTTTGTGTTATTACTTAGTCTATAAATTTTGTATCAAAACATTTAGCATAAATTGAATGTATGCCATGTAACCTTCTAGATATTGCATTTATACCACTGTATGTGTATTAAATTTAATATTAGTGGAATTTTTGTACATAAGCCCATGGACTTTAGATTTTATTTTGAAATGCATTTTAACTTTATTTAAATTTACATTTCAATCCCTACCGGTACTTGTATTTTTATTTTCTTTATTTCTTGCATTAAAATTATCATTTTGCATTAAAAATTAGTAGAAAATTTATTTTAAGTGCCTGACTTGATATAAAATCACATATATATTTTTTGCTAGTCCATTTAGAATATTTTCCTAACTTAAAAATTCAAAAATACTATATTTATTCCCATTGACATTAAAAATAAATAAAAACATATTTTTTAAAAAAACAAAAAAACTAGGAGTTTTTTTATTATTGTATATTGAACCTACAAACCACAAATCACTAAAAATATATAAAAATCAAAAAATGCAAAAATGCTAATCCTCAATAAATTATAAAAATATCAATAAAAAATCCAAAATTTATATTTTTCATTTCTTTATTTTATTTATAGAATATATTATATATTAAAATTGGTTTTGGAAAACTTGAGGACTCTAAATATTTTTAAATTCCAAAATAATTTAGCTATATATCATTGTTCGTTGTTTTTTACTTTTATTCAATTGAAAATTAAAAAAATAACAAAATTTAAAAGAAAAAAATGAAAAAGAGAAAAAGATAAATAACAAAAAGTATTTTATTTTGGCTATTTTGAGTATTTATATCTATATTTATTTATACTAATCTATATATTATATATATAGCTATATTTATTCATATTATTATTAGAAAGACCCTATATATTTTAAAAACCCTTAAAAAATAAAAAGGACTATACTTAGAGTATTTTTCTGATTTTTCTTATATTGTATATATAATTATATCTAATATATCTCTATTATCTATATATCTTATATATGCATATTACATATATTGAAAAGAAAATAAAAAATCAGAAAATTTAAAATATAAAAATTAAAAAAATAAAAATAACATTAAATATTTATAAATTAAAAATCCAAGAAATTAAATATAAAAAACCATAGAAAATTCTAAAATCCCTATAAAAACAAAAAATCA
>JAZKJV010004277.1:0-57989 GCA_037367405.1 Ottelia alismoides | reverse complement strand
TCTTAAAACCCTTAACAAATGCATGTAAAATATTCATTAATTTCTCATCTTTAATAAATCATCCCTCATTAATAAATATTCAATTTAACCATCAAAATCATGTAAATAAATAAAGGACAAAGAAAAAGAAAACAAAGGCAGATTGAATATATGTAAATATATACAATATGACTTAAAATATAAATATAACTGTAAGGTATATTTATAGCCTAACTCCCGAGACCAAGTCAGCATGGATTGGTCGACAAACCAAAAAGTAGGGGGAGATAAGGAAGGAAAACCTAAAAATAAATTAATACACACTCCATACACTTTTCACTATTTATAAAATAAATACAAAAACTTCAAAGATTTTTAATTAATTCATATATATATATATATATTTCACCAAACTTTTTTCCTAATTATTTCTAAAAATGGATATAAAAATATTAAAATAAGTTAAAAATATTACCATGTATATATACCAAGAAACCCCAGCCTATAAATTGTCAAAATCTCAACTTCCAAACATCATAACTTCCTCATATGAACTCCAATTTCACTCTACTCACCTTTAAAGGTTCATAAAAAATATTCTCTAATTAATAAAGGTGGTTCATCGAATTTGGAGTCTGTTTGCAAAAAAGTCGGTTTTGGGACCAAAAGACAACGGGGTTTCTGGGCTATTTATTTTATATAACACAAATTATTTATAGTTTTCTCAATTTTATAATTTCTAAATATTTTCATGATATTTTATTTTCACCCTAAATTATTTCATAATTTTTGGAGCATATTTATTATTTTAATAAAATCAAAAACCCTAAATTATAGGTATTAAATGAACTAGATAACTTATACCTCTATTTATTAAAATATGTAAATTAATTTATTAAAATCTATAAAAATTCACACAAGTCTTATTTATTATTCTAATAATTAAGAAATATAAAATTAATTTTAATTTATTTATTTTGTTAAAATAAAATTCAAAACCTATTTATAAATACATATTTATTAGAATAATATTTATAATTCAAATATTATTTATTATTTATAAAAAGTAATTATTCCATAAATTAGATTATTTAAATATTTACATTTCTTATGTTTAAACCTAATTAAAATAACTCTATTTACTATTTATTATCTATTTTTACAAGTAAATAAACCTGATTGGCCAACCAGGTGCTGACACTTGTCAGCACCTGGGTTGTTTTCCCCAAGAAACGGTTCTGCAGACTGCCTTGACCGGCCAACTTCATTGATTTCTCCCACGCAAACCATAACTTCTTCAGGCCATCTACTCCATTGGATCTATTCTCCTAACTAACCTCTACCTCGCCAGCCATTGATTTCGACTTGGGGAGCACGCCATTCATCTATAAAAGCCCCCAAAGATCCGCCATTAACAACTAACCTTCAAACTAACTTGAAGCTCCAGCTCCAGTTGCTTACCCCCCAACTTCTCCACCTTTTACCGGCCTTCCTCGGTGGTGACAGCATCTCAGAGACGCCCCGCGTGGAGGAGGGAAGTCGGAGGAAGAGTTCCAAGGCCGTCCGTCGCCTTGCATCGCCGCTTCGAGCCGCGTCCCGCTCCGGCCAGGTCCGTCCGTCGAGCAACCCGTTCCAGGTAATATATCTTGAACCCCACAGACCTATTCCCTCATCTTATCGAATTTCTTTCTCGATTATCGTGCCGTGATTAGCGAACCTAATTACATAATTAGGTAGTTCAATCCATTAGATTAGGCGCGCATCAAATTTCCATTTCAAACTCGTTTCAAATCCACCTCGATCTGCGTTTCAACTCATCACCATTTTCACGCCATTCCTAATAAATCTGAAACTAAACTTTTCACCATTTTTGAGCTTGCATTCTTTACCCTGGAGCCGATTCTTAGTGAATCGAGCGAATAGATCTTTCGTTTGCAGGTTCAACTTCAATCCCACAGCCATATCACCAGATCTGGAAATCTCTTATCTTCACGGAATTCATCCTCGAACAGGTGCAACAACCTTCAGCAACCTCCAGGTTTAGCGAGACCGTCATCTTCACAGCGCCTCCACCGCCGCTCGAAGCCGCCTCCGATCATCACCTACCGCGGCGGGCGAGCTCGAGGGGTGGAGGAGCCACCCTCTGGCCCCGTCGGAGAGCCAAAGACGTCGGCGATCGATCGGGAAAAATCGGAGAAGGAGGCTACTTGCAACAGCTGCTCAGCCGCTCAAGAACAGGGGAGGTACAAGTAGCCGGACACGTGGCATCCCCACGCGCGTCTGATCCACGCGAGCATCTTCTAATCTAAGCCGTCAATTCTGAACCGGTGTGAATCTTGCATCATAAGTCCAGAGAGTTTCTAGAAATTCCATTCCGCTCTTTAAGATTTCCAGAATTTGCATTTAGGGTCCTCCGCAGGGACCTAAATGCAAAGACTTTTGTTTTTCTTTTCAAAACAATCCCTGAAGGACCTTTTGTAGAATAATTTATATAGTTTTTTTACGCTTATGCCCCTGGGCTGTAGGGGTTCTTTGGACCACGTTTGATTTTGTTTCTTGACGATTTCTTTAGGGTAGTTACGCAACTACCCCATCTAGTTTGTATTAAATTTTTCGTGAACTTTTGTCGTGTTTTCATCGTGTTTTGATTGTTTTGAAAATCGCTTCGTCTTGATTTGTTTTCGTGTTTATTCCGACCCGTTGCTCGGTTCCACCTATTATATTGTATCACCTACATATATTCCACCTATTATATAGTAAATAAATCTTTTGTGAAAAATATCCCTTTTTGAAAATTAAATAAAAATTTAAAAAGAATAAATCAAATAAAAATTAAAAATAAAAATAAAATAAAAAGTGCTTCTTTTCCCTTTGATCACTTAAAGAAGAGATAGAATAAAATTGCAAAAATATCTCCGAAAAAATCGAAGTCTTCTATTCTGCCTCCTTGAGTTCGACCCAGACACACTTACCTGGATAAATATTTAGTGTAGGTTTTCCTTCGGAAAAACGAATTTGTTTGATAGAACTGAAGAATTGTATTCGTGGCTTCTTCTACATCAACCACGTTTCTCTCTAAAAGAAGCCGCGAATCTGATTTTTAGCTTTATCAAAAAGGTAGTGGAAGAGGAGCAAAGCGGAGGGGCGAAATTCTTTGCCTGGGGGTTCATGTCCATCAGTGGTGCGAAGACATAGTGGGTAGATGGATTTTCGAATTGGATAAGGAGATGATTTTCAAAAAAATTTAGAAGTTAGTTACCTACCCCATAAATAAAATATAGACTTACGCGAAAGTACGAGCTATAAATAAAATATATACAAAGTATACATAGCCCCTATACTTAGAGAGTGCTATGTTCTCAGAGCACAAGAAGCGCAGAGAAGATGTAGCTCGGGCTATGCATAAAAGAATGAAAAGAAAATGAAATAGAAGCCGACTCTCCCCTATACTTAGGCTTAAGTATAGAAGAGAGAGAGAGAATGAGGGCAGATAAGAGAAGAAGTGGATGAGAAGGGTATGTACACGGGCATCGAGTCCCCCTATACTTAGGCTCAGGTCAGCCTAAGCATGGAAGATGAGGCAGAGGTTCAATGAGATCTGGAGAATGTACAAAGAGAATGAACACGAGATGTGTAAAGAATAAAGATGAATATGTTAAGGTGATGTTCGACTTTTTATTCATGTAGGGTATCTGATGTGTCTTCGAAGTGCTCACTCTACATGAAGTTGATGACCTCGACTTGGACTATCCGCTCTTTAGAATCAACATAATGCTTCATCCGCTTCTCGTTCACTGGAAATGTTTATGTTATCTCTGAGATCTACAATGTCCAACACTTCCATTATTATGAACATCCGTGACAATATAAGGACACATCCATTTAGATTTTAGTTTCCTATGAAACATCTTCTATCGAGCGTTGAAAAGCCACACTTTCTGCCCAGAGACAAAGGTCTTAGGCCTTATGTATCTATCATGCCATCTCTTAACCTTGTCCTTATAGATCACACTATTGTCATACGCCCGATTTCGGATTTCTATTAACTCATTCAGATTCAGGTCACGACAAAGCTTCCCTAGGTGACAACTCCAATTGATTTTCTTGATCGCCCATTCTATTTTGTGAATTAATTCTGCAAGCAAATGGCATGGCTTGTCATAGATCATCCTAAATGGTGAAAAACCGAGAGGAGTCTTGTAGGTCGTCCTATAGGCCCACAGAACTTGGTCCAAAAGATGAGACTAGTTCTTCCTATTAGAATGGACCAACTTCTGAAGAATGCTCATCACCTCTCTAATAGAAACTTCTGCCATGCCATTAGACTGTGGGTGGTATGGATTGGCCACTCTATGCTCAAACTTGTAGTCCTTGACCAACACTCCCGTCTCTCTATTCATAAAGTGGATACCCCCATCAGAAGTCAAAACCTTTGGCACCCCGAACCTTGCAATGATGTGATTGTTGATAAATTTATAAACAGTCTTGTTATCTGTTGTTCATCTAGGGATAGCCTCCACCCACCTTGATAGATAATCTACCCCCAGGAAGATGTACTCATTGTTGTTGGGAAAGGGACCCATAAAATCAATTCCCTATGCGTCAAAAATATCACAAAAATTCATCAGTTGCATGGGCATCTCATCTCTTTGACCAACAGTCCCTCCCATTCTTTGACAGATCGGGCATGACCATATAAAGTCAATGGCATCTCTAAATAGGATTGGCCAGTAAAATCTGCATTGGAGTATCTTGTGTGTGGTTCTCTTTCCCGAATGGTGTCCTCCAGCCTCAATTGTATGACAATGTGTGAGGACACTATGGTATTCCTCCTAATGAATACACCTTCGCCAAATGTAATCCAACTCTTCAAAGAAAAGGAGCGGATCATCGCAGTGGTATCTCCTCATATCTGACTCCAGTCGGCCAATATTGCTCCTAGTCCAACCTTGGGAAACCTGCTTGGAGACAAGGTAGTTCACCATGTTGGCATATCACGGGAGTGAGTCAATATAGCAAACTGACTCGTCTGGGAAAGTTTCATGAATTGGTTCAATATCAGGATTATCATTCTAATCAATTCAGAAAAGATGATCAGCCACAACATTCTTTATTCCAGGTTTATCCTTAATTTCTAAATCAAATTTCCAGATTAATAAGATCCATCTCAGAAGACGTGCCTTCACGTCCTTCTTTTCCATTATGTACATGATTGTTGTGTGATCCGTAAAAATTGTCACCTTGGAGCCTAAAATATAAGATCTGGATTTCTCTAGGGCCCAAACCACTACGAGCATTTTCTTTTCACTATCTAATTTCTTTGTGCATGATCCAACACTTTGCTTGCATAGTGAATCGTATATGGTATCCCATCTCGCATCTATCCTAACACGACTTTGACAGTAAAATACGATGCATTAGTCATGATCTCGAAGGGAAGAGACCAGTCGGGAGCTCGTAAGATCGGCAACTCACTGATTTTCCTTTTCAGGAGCTCGAAGGCCTCTAGACACTTGTGATCGACAATGAACTTGGTGTATTTCCTTAGGAGCTTAGTCAACGGGAAGACGATCTTTGAAAAATCACGAATAAATCTCTGATAAAATCCATCATGCCCTAAGAATGACCGCACTAACTTGACGTTGGTTGGTGGCTCAAGTTTCTTGATCACATTCACCTTAGCAAGGTCAACCTTCATTCTCTTTTTGGAGATGATGTACCCCAATAAGATACCCTCCATAACCATGAAATGATTTTTCTCCCAAGAGAGTACCAAATTAACTTCCCTACACTACTTGAGGACTTAATCCAAGTGTGCTAAACATGTATCAAATGAATCGCCATGGACCGAGAAGTCATCCAAAAGACTTCTAGGAAGTCGCCCACCATTTCGACAAAAAGGACGATCATGCACTGTTGAAATGTGCATGGGGCGTTCTAAAGCCCGAACGGCATGTGCCTGAACACATAAGTATCGAATGGACCTGTAAATACGGTCTTTTCCTAGTTCTTGGGAGCTATGGCTACCTGATTATAACCAGAGTACCCATCAAGAAAACAAAAGAATGCTTTCTCTACAAGTCTCTCCAAAATCTGATCAATAAATGGTAGAGGAAAGTGATTTTTTTGTTGCAGCATTCAGTCATCTGTAATCGAGAAGATGCACCACAACGTGGGTACTCATGTCGCGATCTCTACCCCCTCCTTGTTGATGACCATCTGGATTCCCGCCTTCTTCGGGACAACATGGATAGAGGCCACCCACTTGGAGTCAGAAACAGGGTAAATAAACCATGCTTTGCACCATTTCTCAATCTCTTTCTTCACTACTTTCCGCAGATTAGGGTTCATTCTCCTCTGGAACTCACGGGAATGTCTCACATCATCCTTAACATGTATGTGCTGCGAGCAGAGAGTAGGGTTAATCCCCATGAGATCCAACATAGTCCAACCAATGGCCTTGCGGTTCCTCCCTAGAACATCTATCAACCTGGACTCATGTTCTGTAGTTAATTTCAAGCTAATGATCACATGGCATCTCTCTTTGGGTTCCGCTAGAAATTCATACTTGAGTGCAGAAGGAAGTGGTTTTATCTCTGGCAAATCTATATCATCGACTAAGTCCGACTGAATGGCATCTGAGTTCGGCTCTATGTTGGAGGAGGATGGATCAAACTGCGATGTGCTAGCCACCAATTCAGTTGAATGGTGAGTCAGATCATCAAAGAAATGCGGTAATTCGGCCAAGTTTGCGACTGACTCATCATCTATGTCCTTCGATTGTTCTAAAGAGGGTGAACTGACAGATTCAATGGATCTCTAAGTCATCAAGGACATAGGTATTTGGGTTTCTCATGAGATCAGTCAACACCTGGCAAACTGCATCATGTACTATTTCCTCTCCTAATGGAAGGGTCTCGCTCTAATTGGTCGGCGTCTGTTTCCACATTCCAACTGTGTGAATTATCTTGCAATCTGCCTCTATACGTACTCGGTACTAGATTCTAAATCGGGTTTTTGCCATTTTGTCTACTTCATTCTCCGCCTGGATATCTAAACTTCATCATTCATGTACCGTAATCGAATGTTGCCCCGACGGTCCTTAAGGATCGCCACCAAAAAATGATCCGAGATCCTCTCTAATGATTGGGGGTCTCCATATCAAGGACAGTGAAGTATATTTAATATTCTTGCCCCTCAATCGAGATAATGGCATTCTTCACTTCTATCTTATGTCTCTTCATTGATCTATATGCAAATTGGAGTAAAGCTGATGACTTTCTGAGTGGTCCTAACTCCGATTTGTAATATAGTGCTAAGGGAAGAAGGTTTATTGAAGAACCATTATCTAGAAGAGTACGTGCAAATGCAATGTCATCGATACGACTCTCCACATAATGAGCACCCAAGTTGTTGGACATGCGAGCCCACGACGATCCATTATGCAATAAATGTTATTGCAAATATCATTCCCTAATATGAAATGAAGAACAACTAATTTGCATAATAGGTCCCTTAGTACAATTAGGGTTATGTACCATGGCCATCTTAATGATCATGCAGCTGTTGATTCAATTATTGAATTAAAGAGGCTGGTGCTTGGATGAACATCTAAAGAGTTAGATTGAGGATTCATCAAGCACCATCAAATGATTGTTGAGAGATGATCTCCAGCCTGAGTAGGAGATGACAATCCTTTACTCATTGAGGTTGATATCTGACCAACCTCTTGATGCAGGTCCTCTGCATGGGAATAGAGATTCGGAGGTGTCAGACTAGTTAGGTCAAAGAGTTGACTTAACGAGATTGAAACCAAAGTCCTGTATCGTATGCTGTCATGATATAGGCACGCATCCTCTGATCGGAGACATATGTGTTACTATATGTCTAAGTATGTACATTGTTACTATATGTCTGAGTATGTACATTTGGCAGACTAATAGGTTGATGAACTAATCAAGGTCTATACACCGGCGTACTGGTGTGCATGCAAGGGCATATGAGTAATACAATCTCTCAAAGGGATCATACAGGTTCAGTTACCGAACCGGAAGACATGAGCTCACTCATGAGATATTGGGAAAAATCAAATTCCATGCACAGCCGTCTCACTTTGGAAGCTTGACTGAATTTGTAGGTTTGATATATACTTTTGGAAAGTATGTGATCAAGACCTAGGTTTGATATATGCTTTTGGAAAGTATATGATCGATACCAACTCCCAATGATCGAATGAGAAACTTAATGATAAATCCATGAAGTAGACAGTGTAAAATTGATCTTATACTTCGGGTTTATTCTGGGTCTTCCAGTATGCAGGATGTGCATGTATTGGGAATACCTGAGGGTGATGTGATCATAAACGATTGTATAACCATGACGCTTACAATCCTAGGGAGTGATCAAACAGGTCTGGATTTTAGTGACTCCTCTCAGTAGAGAAGTAATCTGATCTTAGTCTAAATGTTGGACATTGATCTGAATGTGATTCAGATTCAATGAGAAGATTAGATTTGCGGTCTTGATTTAATCAAGCATCTATAGGAGGCCCAAGATCTGGATTTGAGATGTAATCTCAATATCCAAGTCACTATATGTGGAATAATACAATCGCCATGTCTTATCTCCAAGTATTCGCAGAGAAAGCGCATTATCCTTGAAAGAGTTCATGGATAATTCTATTGTTGATATATGTATCTGAGCATTGAGAAATTAGATAATTAAATGTGATTTAATTATCATGAATAATATGAATTTGATTTATATTATAAGGAGAGTTATCTTAGATAATTAAATGTGATTTATTTATCAAAGATATAAATAATGTAAATGTGATTCATATTACTTGGGAACATGAGAATAGAGATCCAAGATGATTAAATGTGATTTAATTATCATGGATATGAATAATGTGGATAGCACTATCCATATTGATCATATATAGTATGAATGTGATTTATAATATATAAGAGAGATCTATTTGTAATTTACATTTGTTGATTAAATGTTGATGTGAATTGGATTCACATTTAACATTAAAATTTTATTTTGGGTTGTGAATGTGATTCACAATTTTCAATGGCAAGATTGCAGTATTCACAAAATAATTATGAATTATTTTTGTTGAATAATTTACAACAAGTATTGTTGTAAATCTTGGAGATTTCCATGGAATAATGTAATCTCATGAGATATCATGAGATTACATGAGATTGCAACCAAATCCCATATTATGGAAGGAGGCAATCTTCATTCCATAATCTCCATGCTTGATTGATTTAATTTGGGGTTGATTTATATTGATTTATCAATATAATTTTAATCTAAATTAAATTAATTGTTATTGGTTTTTACCAACACAAATCTTAGCCATTAAAGGAAACACAAATCAATGAGAGCCATTGGATTTGTGTTGCCCATGGATTGAGATCCATGGATCCTAAAATATTATAAAAGGAGAGGCACCCCATTGTTCTTCTTTACACAATGAGAACATAAGTTTCTCTTTCTCTTCCTCTCTCTACATGCCTACTCTCTCTCTCCCTCTCATATGGCCATCCACCATGGATGCCCTAAAGGGAATCTCCATCGCTGCAGCGTCATCGTTATGTTGCCCGATCGTTTGCTCGTGGATCTCCGTCTCCTTCGGTGCGCCTCACTCGTGAAGAAGACATCGGATCTCATGTGTCGAGATCAGGTGATCTGCTGCTTGTATCATCAACATGGATTGCGAGAAGCACGTGTTTCATCAACATGCTCGCAAGCGTCCCCTCCGTCGGATCAGACTTGAGACAGGAGGTCTCTTCGTTTAGAGACCTGATCGCAACCATGCTTCAAGAGGTAATCCTATTACTTGTTTGTGGTTTAGACGAAACGATTCGAGAAGTGTTCTTAGAATCATGTGGTTTCGTCGTATTAAAAATTTTTTATTTCCGCTGCATAGAACAACTAGTCCGACTAGTCCTTCCTCGTCGTATTCGATACGTCGCTCACGCTTCCATGATGCACTTGAGGATTATCCCATATCCTTCACAAGTCTCTCTTTTTCCTTGGTAGTTGTTGATTCTTGACACAATGTATGGTGGCCATTGATAAGATGTGAGTCTTCACAAACTGGGCAGGTTCTTCCTGCAGGTCTGGGTACGAGTGCATCTCATCTTTAGGTACTTTTGAAATGCAGGATTGTTGGCCACATATTGACCAAGTGGCACCTTGACTATGATGTTCTCTTGACAAAATTGTTCCATTTCAGTGTCATCTTTAATTGTTTTCTTCTTTTGTTTGTGCCTTCCTCCCGTTAGAGCACGGGGGAATGGAATAGAAGTAAGCAAGATAGGAGAACAAGAATCTGAATCATAAACAGAAGTATCATTCTTTGATTTAGTTGAAATGGAGTTATTATTACATCAATCTTTATTCTTCAACTGAAAATTAAAATCAGAGTTGTTTACTACATGTTACGAAATTGGTGATAAAGGTGAATCTGCCGTAACTGGAGGTGCAAGGTCCTCTGTAGACTCCACATCGGTCTGCAATGTCTCCTTCCCTTTTCTGTGAGTGGGAATCCTCGATTTCTACTGAAATGAAAGTGAATCCTGGTGCCTCTCCTCTTCGTCCTTTAAAGTATCGTCAGGTCGAGCTCCAGAGGCAACTTTCTTTATTTCCCTTGCCCGGTCAGGCATGGTGATGGTCCTTCCGCTTCTGAGTGACATAGCATTTATATTGTCAAACGAAAGGATATCATGTTCAGATCTAGATGAGTATGAATAATATATCTGACCACCATGTTGCTGAAATTGAGATTTGTTCAAGCTGTTGGGATTAGCTTGAACTTGGGTAGGAATGGTTGTATCAGGAGTAGTCTCTTCATATCTCCAATGAGATAGGTAGTTGACGTCCACCCATAGATCATGAATTTCATTCATGTAAGATTGGAGTTCTTCAAGAATCTGTTGCTGAATATCTACTGGTCTCGTTGAAGGTTGTGATGGAGTGGGAACAAGCGTCAAAGGCTCGTCCAAGGCTGTTGCTTGGTGAGGTAGAGCTCCTGCTATGGTTGCAGGAGTCGGTGGAGAAGGCAGTGCACGGTCTCCTGCTCAAGGTCGAAGAAGTCTGAGCAGGCACGAGTACTACTTCTTGGAATAGTCAGTGATGATGTTTTGTGCGTTGTTTGCGTTGAATGAAGATGGAGAGTGGAGTGGTGAAAAGATGTAGTGGTGCGACAATGTTTCGATGGGGAACAAGGAATTTGGTTAGGTTATGAAGATGGGTGGTTGTTGATGATGTAACGAGAGAGAAGAAGAAGCAAGAGCAAAGGGACAGAGGAAGGAAGAAGGAGAAATAGAGGAAGGAGAAGAGGGAAGAAGAAGGAAGAGATGTATACCTAGGGTGATTCACCTGGAGATGGTTGGAGATTAAAGGTCTGGCCTATCGTCGCCTAGAGGAGCTCAAGTGAAGAGGCTCTGAAGCTTTGTTGTGGTCGAACACACTACTACAGAGGGGGATGGTCCTCTCGATCTCGCCAAGATATGTGGATAGTCGCTCGACAGGGTATCTTTATAGCTGTCACCTACGGTAGCTGGAGCTCTCTCTGTCCTTTCTTTGTGAAGACGGTGAATTTTGACGAATGAATTTCTCGAGGCCTGGTGGTGGCTTTTAAATAGGAATAGGGATGAGAGGTGCATGGAGATGAGCTTGTTAGAGGAGCGAGGAGATCGGGAGGTGGTTGGATAGGTGATAGGGATTGGGAGTCGTCGGGAAAGCGACCATTAGGAGAGGTGACAGGAGATAGAGGGGAGGTCTATTGCAAGCCTCGTTGAAGATGAGGATAAGGTTCTACGATTTGTGGAATGGGTTGGTCTAAGAACGATGGTTAGGGTTAGCGATGGTGGTTGCGATCGACGCGGGGGATCAAGTGATGGAGTTCAGATAATGGATAGGGATTAATTTAATTAAGGGATGAAGAGAGAGAGAGAGAGAGATTGTCGGAGATAAGAGGAGTACAATGGCACGGGCCAAGCGGAGGAGGCGGGTTGGTGTGGAAAAAGACTCTCACGTGCTAGGCACGTGAGAAGAGGGGGAGATGTAGGTACGCACACAACACATGAGGAGATAGCATGAGGTCACGTGTTGTGCACGTGGGGAGAGAGAACTGGGCAAGGAGGGTCGCGTGCACAATGTGAAGAAAGAAACTGAGGGAGACCAGAGTCAGGTGGCTCAATGAGTGTGCACCACGTGGCACACGTTGACAAACTGTTGACTAGGATTTAAAATGCAGAGATAATAACATTAAAAATAATAAATCGACTCGGATGCAAAAGTGCTCAACATGAAAAATGTGCATCTAATTATGATCTACATTGCTCGAGGAGGACTCAAGTGCAAATGAAATGATAAATGTAAGATATGATTTTTTGATGTTATCTTATGTATATAAAATACGCTTTTTGTAATTTTGCAATTTTTATTTGATTTTTTTATGATAGATAAATGCATGAAAAAATAAAACATGCATGACATGATGAAACGGACTCAGATGATATATTTTTTTGGAATTTTATGGGTTAGGAATATGTTGAAAAATAGAGAAGTTAATTATGTACACTTGAATTAGGATAGAAGGCTCAAGTCAGAATTGGTCTTTTTAATTGCTTTTATGATTTTTTTGAATTTTGATTTTTACGTGATTTATTAAAACAATGAATAAATTAAAGAAAAAAGATAAAATAATTAAAATGAATGAAATATGCACATGAAATGATAGGTCAAAATCAGTGAAAATGTACAATGTGCAAAAGAGGCCCAAAACCCAACTTTCACAAATGAGCTCCAATTTTTATGAAATTAGTCTTGTTTTCAAGATATTTGAATGTAATTACTTTAAAAGTGAGTGAGTGAAATCAGATACTATATGAGAAAGATATTAATGTTTTAGTCTATTTGGTCTGAAATTAGGGAGTGAGATTATTTTGCATATAAACAAGTTAGCATTTTTTAGGATTTTTCATGGGTTAAGGTTAGTGATATGTGCACAATGGAGGTGATTTGAGGTCAATTGGAGTTAGCATGAATTAATTAAAAATGCATGAAGTTAGGTGAAAATGCATGGATGGTTATGAATGTAATATGATGTTAATTTATGCAAATTATTTACAGGTGTCTGAAAGTTAATTTTTTGAAGTTAATATTCAAATGAACATAAATTCTTGAGACGAAGCTCTATTTTCAGCTAATTAGAGTGATGCATCACAGATTCATCAAGGGATGTGGGTGAGTCGAAGGCGACACGTGTCTGGAAGGGGGTTGCAAAAGTGCGATACGATAGGGGAGATGGCAGTGCTACAAAGCTGAGACGGAGGAGCGGGGCTCCAAGGCGGTAGAGGCGAGGGTCGCCAAGGCAACAGTGGGCGACACCCGCCTGACAGTGAGGTCAAAGGTCAATCGAGCGGCGAAGGCTGGAGGCGCGTCTGCTGGAGAGCAGTTGCGGCTAGAGGGCTAGAGGAAGCAACTCGAAGATTTCACACTACATCGAGCGATGGCCAGCACACGGTAGTGGTGACGCATAGTTCTTTGGATGAAGGAGGAGCAGCCGCTGAAGCCGTGCTTGGAGGTGTACGGTGGGTTTGCTCAGCTTGTTCTTCTTAGTCTGCAAGTCCGAAGAACTTGGAAGCAGTACCTACAGATTTATCTTGGAAACCAAAAATATGGATGGAATGGGGGTTGCTCGACGGAATGGTGATGATGGAGGAGCACGGTGGCTCGGCTCTTGCAGAGCTGAGATGGATCGGGTCGATTTCTAGTACAATGTGGGGAAGTGATCAAGGGAGATGGAACTTGAGGGAAACATAGAAGAAAAGAATCAAAAGAAGGAAACAAGCAGATGAATACAAGAGGAGAGAAAGCTACATATAAGGGAGATGAATTAGGTGCCTGGGGAATAACTCCTGATGAAGCTCTAGTATTTGCTCGACGCAGAGGCATGTGGAACTCGGCTACGGTGGAGATGTGACTGGGACAGGAGGTAGAGACCTCCTGGATCTCGCATGGGAAGAAGATGGGTCGTCACTCAACTACGGAACTCCCTAGCTGTCACCTAAGGTTGGTAGGAGCTCGCCTCTCCCTCATCGTGAAAATGGCGGATAATGGGGCTCGGTGAAGGAGAAGCCCTTTTAAGGGTTGTTGGCTTCTGTCGATGAAAACAAGGATGATTGGTGACGAGAGTCAAGAACATAGGAGGAGAGGGTGACGAGGGCAGCTGGTTCATGTGGGGATGTATGTGGTTGCGCGGGTATGGAAGGAGTGGAGAGAGAGATGGAGAGAGAGAAAGAGGAGAAAAGATAAGATGGGTGGCGAGGAGTTGGCAGCTGCAGAACCTTCGCACCACCATGTGAGGGTAGAGCAGTTGCCGCAAGGGGTGTAGGAGAGCGTCTGCGGGGGGTAGGGGTAGGAGGAAAGGCCACATGACAGGGAGATAAAGATAATAAAAATTAAATTAAGATAAAATAAATAAATATATGTAATAAATAATTAATTTAAATAAATAAATAAAATAAAATAAAATAAACAAATAAAATTAAGAAATAAATAAATAAAATAAGTAAAGTAATTAATTAAAATAATGATATAAATAAAATAAATAATAATAATAGGATAAAAATAAAATAATTATATAAATAAATAAATAAACAAAATACAATAAAAGTAAATAAAAGAAAATAAAACGGAGGTGACACGTGGCGGCTCCAGGAGCTGCCCCATGTCGCTCCCCGAAAAATGGAGAGGTTAAGCATATACACCGACATATCCTTGACATTGTGTGTACCCTGCTCATAGATTATCATGTTTGATCTACATATTGGGGTGATGTCATCCTTACCGCCACATTTCTTTTAAACCATATATTATCTCTTCAATTGACAAGAATATACCTAGTAAGGTCCTCCTTCCAAGAAAGGTCGTGTTTCGTGTCCCTCCTAATGGTTGTGGGTGTATTTCCTTCTTTTATCTACTTGGTCCCGACAAGGACAAGCTTACTGTTGGAGCATTAAAATGTATTTTCCTAGGGTACTCTAAGAATCAAAAGGATTATAGATGTTATGATCCCTGGGATAGGAAACAGTATGCAAGTGCAGATGTAACATTCTTTGAGTCTCTTCCCTACTACATTCATAGATACAGACACATGTACACCGAGTGGCTCAGTGGAGGATGTAGTTGACCTTCTGATAACTCTACAGAAAGGAATAGACGCTTCCTTTCTCGATACAAATGTACCAACCATCCTATTTCTAATTTTGTGACCTTCAGATTTGGCTGCTGCTACAGATAGTTCATACATGCTATCTCCAACATTGTTATCCCACATACTTATACAGAGGCACTTCACGATTCCAGATGGTGCTTAGCAATGGAAGAAGAGATGTTTGCATTGATCTCTTGAAACACCTCGATGGTAGTAGATCCACCTGGTGACAACAAGATAGTAGGATCCAGATGGGATTTTACAATGAAGTACAATCCAGATGGATCGATTTATCACTATAAGACACGTCTAGTTGCAAAGGGTTCACACAGGCCAATGGCATGGACTTCTTTGACACATTCTCCCCAATTGTTCGTTTGTCCGCAATACGGATTCTCAGAGCAGTTGTAGTGTAGCTTGATTGTCCCTTACATCAGCTTGATGTGAATAATGCCTTCCTATATGGAAATTATGTACGTGTAGCGATCTCCTAGCTTCGAGTCTCAAGGGGAGTGTTCGAAGTTTTTCCTACTACATAAGGTCATATGTAAACTCAATTAGAGCTCCCACACTTGGTTTCAGAAATTATTAGAAGTGCTAGAGAATCTGGGCCTCATCATATCTTCAACGTACCATTCTCTATTCATAAGAAAGAATGGAAGAGGGAACATGGCAATTCTTGTCTCTATGGATGACATCATCCTCACGAGAGACGACTTTAATGGTATTTTAGAAGTAAAGAATCAACTAGCTGAACAATTTGTGATCGAAGACTTGGGGCCACTATGCTACTTTTTTGGGATTGAAATAACTAGATCCAAGCGAGCATTAACTATATCCCAACGGAAGAATGCTATCGATTTGCTTCAAAGAAATTGGGATGTTAGGATCTAAGCCAGCACATATACCCATGGATCCTAAGGGACGCATATACGAGTCAGGGGATATTGAAGACACCGGTTGATACATAAGCCTAGCGAGTAAGTTACTTTATCTTACCATCACTCGGCAAAATTTATCACTTCGCTATCGGAAAATTGAACTAGTTCATGGTCTCTCTAACTTCATTTCACTTCGATGCATGCATGATGGTCTTAAAATACATCAAGTCATTTTCTGGGAAGGCCTATTATTTATTAAAAGCAACAGTTTTGATCTTATGTTCTATTCAGATGCAAATTATGGAGTATGCAAGATAGACGGAAAATCCACTATAGGTTCTCGCACTTACTTGGCAGGAAATTTAGCTATTTGTAGGAGCAAGAAACAAGCAGTGACCTCTCACACAAGTGCTGAGAGTGAATACAGAGCCATGGCTCATTCTGATGTAGAGCTAGTATGTGTTCGATCCGTACTCAAAGGTATTCATATTACGCCCATCAAACCATGGAACTTAGATGCGACAAATGCACAACAATGCATATAGCCAACAACCCCATGTTCCATGAGCTCACCAAACATGTGGAAGTTGACTATCACTACACTAGAAATCTGATACAGATATGATTGTTCAGTGCTCATAGCATACCCCCTACAAAGCAAACGGCATATATGTTCACCAAGCCACTCACACACACACAGTTCGAGCAATGTTGTAGCAAGCTGAGCATGTTTGATATATATGCTCCAGCTTGACAGGGAATGTTGAGTGCTAAATTGTAAATCCTAATTAGGGGTATTCCAGACGACTCACTATATGGGAGTCACCACATTCTGTAATACTAATCCTAGAACTCCACCTATATAATGAGCCCTAGGTTCTTCTTTTTTTTCAACCAATTCTATATGAATCTTAACTGTCTCAGAGCTCAAAAGCTAATATTGCTAAAGAAGGATGCAAAAGGAGACTAAAACTGACTACAAAAATGATCCAATACTACAAGAACAGAATGTTGTAAATTAATAGAGAAATATGATGTAGAACGCTCGGGGTTTGTTATATGTGGTAACATGTTCTTATTAAATGCTGGACTACAAGTGCACTTTTCATGTTCAGCTTAGATTAACGATGGCTTGGTATGATACCGTTGTAATCAACTTGTATAGCAAGTGACGAAAGTACAGGGGCAAGTTTTGTCTAGAATCAGTAAGCAGTGCCTGCAAGATTCTCAGTGATTCATAGCAAGTTAATCTTCTGTTACGGTTGTTCCATCAATCATTCAAAAGTTTTCTAAACAACAAAGGGGGATGCAGTTTTAGCTGTTGGTCTATGTTCAGCCTAAAATTAAAATTTTGACATCTAGCTGTCTTAAATTACATTGAAACAACTCAAGAGAATTACAACTCCAGTGGTTATCTAATATTAAAACCAACTATCAGTTAAAATTTAACGGATTCGATTTTCTCAATATGGTATATTAGAACATGCTTAACTTTCCATAAAAACTTCTGGTGAAACTGAACTTGTTTTACTGATTCTCTTTCATATATACAATGCTTAGTTACAGTTTTGGTTCTGACTTGAATTCTTTTAGATTGTAATGTACTAGTATCTATCGAAGTTGAATGTTGCGAATTACGGAAGCAAACATACGCAAACATGATCAATCAAGCAAAATGCAAACACACCGATTTACAAGGTCACTCGTAATTGCGCTACGTGTTGATAGGTGACGATTGATTTTCACTATGTGGAGAAGAATATGGAGAGGATACAGAGAGCCTTAACCCTTTGGAGATTATATATTACTCTAGTACAAATGGACCCTGCTCATAATAGAGTTTTTTTACATTTGCACCCCTCTTAACTTCTATAATATCAGTTATACCCCTATCTTTTTTTAAATATAAGTTGTGCTCCTACGTTCTTGTAATTTTATCACTGATGCTTCTTGGGCTAGATACTATTCATCCACGTCCAAAACAAAGGATAACTTTTGGACACAAGGTAATTAGAAAGAACAAATATGGAAGATGCCTCCTCACCTCCTTCGACCCCATCCTCATCCGCCCCTCCCCCTCCATGCCCTCACCTCCTCCAACCCCATCCTCCCTCTCCATCTTCCTATGGCCCCCTTCATTATCCTTCGCTTCCGTTTCTTTTGATTTGATTTGATTTATTATTTTCTACAAACCCCCCCTCCTTCCCCATGTTTTTATATCCTACCATCATCCATTTCACCATAATCTATCACCCATGGCCAAGCGCAGAGATCTCGACCCTCCATCTCCTATCAGTTGCAGGTTTTTCTTTCAAGAGCTTCGATTAAGCGCTCGAGAAGCAGTAGGATATCCTTTTGCGATGGAGATCGCTTCGGTGTTTCTGAATCTTATGGTTCTTAAAACCGCATCGCTGGATTGTGGCCTTTCGATGCCTCAGATTTGATGGTAGCTAGGGGTGTAAACGGACCAAACCTGAGCGAACCTATATTTTTTAGGTTCGTTTCGTTTATTTAATCGAGCCTAAACTTGTGTTCAGGTTTGGTTCGTTTATTTTCGAACCGAATCCGAATCGAACCTCTTTTTAAACGAATTGAACCTAAGCGAATATCGAACTTAAGAATTCTCTAATAGGAGGGAGTGAAAAGAAGAGAAATGGGAATATATATGTGTATTTACAGTTAGAATAAATATTCATTTAGTTTTTTTCTTTATCTAAGTCATCTTCATCTTTTGAAAAAAAATTAGATTAATAAAGATTCGTCTCTTTGAAAAAAGTATAATTATAATATATTTTATATCTATTCAGATGGGGATAAGGAATAAGAATAATGCGGAGATATTCGATAAGTAATGTTTGTACTTGTTCAGTTGATTTGAAGATAAAGAAGGGAAAAGTACTAGATCATAGATGATAGATGTTCTAAACACGATGTGACTATTTATTTTTGGATAGTTTATACCGTTTAAAACCTAGTTATCCCGTAAATATCTACTTATCTCTAGACAAAATTCACTTACCTGGGATAAAAATCACTCATCTCAAAATAAGTCCACTTCTACGGATAAGGATTTGTAAATATGTATATGTGTATGTTTATCGAGCTTTTAACGAATCGAACCTGAGCGAACCTATGATTTTTAGGTTCGGTTCGTTTATCTAATCGAGCCTAAACTTGTGTTCAGGTTCGGTTCGTTTATTTTCGAACCGAATCTGAATCGAACTTTTAGCGAGCCGAAACTGAGCGAATATCGAACTTGAGAATTTTCTTACACCCCTAATGGTAGCTATTCTCCAAGTTCATCCTCTTATTCTCCTTTAGTTCAGGTACACTGTTGGAGTTGGTAGGATGCAAGAAGAGGGAAGAAAATGGGTAGACATTAAGGTGGAGTGGTTCTCGCACCGCAACACTTTTCCTCGGCAGACCATCACTACCAACAACAACAACAACTAACTGAATCTCTTGCCTCTATTGTATACATGAAAGGTCATGATCAGGTCTGGGATGCAAAGGAGGTTGGGGCGGAGGGGTTGGGCGAAGGAGGGAGCAAGGGGGAATGGGCTGGTTTTGCAATTATGCCCCTCTTAACCACGTAATCATTTGAATAAACCATATTTTAGTTTACCTCATTGACGGTAAAGCACAAGCAATAATGGAGAGGTTGCTAAAACTGTGAAGCTGATGCATCTTCTTCCTCAATTGGGTTATCCCCTGAGTGAGCTTCTTTTACTCTGTTCGTGTATGGGTATAACAAAACTTTTATTTGGTTTGAGAACTTGTCAACCTATGTACATGGACAATGCAGCAATATTATTTGACAAAGGATTATGAGAGTTTGTTGAAGATATTGTTGTTTATGGAGGCCCCTTTTTCGGAGACCTCCAATGGAGGGCGGCTTCATTGCCCATTCTGCTTGACGGTTTGGAGCTACTGTCAACAGTTGAGGCTTCTTCGTATGCCTTTATGGCTTCCGTGACACAGTTTTGAGAGCCTCATGATCATATCTTGCAAGACAGTGAGATTTACGATATGGATTCCGTCTTTGATTGTGATCTTCATCGACTTCATGGCCCCATTCGACCTCAGTTGTTTCTTTGGAAAGGACATCATACCTCCAAAGACCCAAAATGTTTTGACGAGTATTTTTTTAGCAAAATAATTGAGGACATGGAGTTGAAATTTGAAATGATCATTAGACAAAAGGTAATCTTTGGAGTCTTCAAGTTGATTATGTTCAAGATTTTCTCCTTGCTACTCATGTTGAAAGACTTGGTCTGCACATGTCACCGGTGGAGTATCGTGGTATCCTCAGATATCATCTCATGATTTCTTTGTTTCCAGCTGATGAGATATGCCTAGTTTGTTGTACATGCAGTTCATTGCAAGGAGCTTCTGGGTTTTAAGTACATATACGACCTTGTTAGAGATATTTTATTTGATGTACTCAGATGTACATGTGTTTCTGCTAAGAAAAAGATAACTATGAACTTTTTAACTGATCTGCAGGAGGGACGATCCACATTTAGAACTGCTAATATCTTAATTTTCGGATGGGTCGGATTGAAACATGCTTGCATAAATTTGACAGGGGTTTCTCCGCTGGTGGGGTTGATGAGCGGGATCTTCACAATGGGGCATGCTGCCCTTAAAACCGCCTCAACAAAAGTGGTGAAGCACATCCTTTTTAGTTTTGATACTTTTGGTTTCTTAGCATCGAAGTTGTTTAGCTTTTGAAAAGGAACCAAAAAGTCATGAGCAATAATGTTATGGTTCCTAGGTTTATTAATGTAGTATTTAGAAGGACTAGTTTTGCAATTAAAAAAGGACTAGCGGCACAACTTGTTACTCGCATGTCTCCTTCTCGATATTATGATGTATTTTCATTCCAAATATTGGAAAATAATGGTGCAAGAAGGGAGGCGTGAAATTGTTATACCAAAAAAAGAGAAGGGCAAAACTGACATTGTAGAAGTTAAGAGGAGTATAAAGGTAAGAAATAGTACTTAAAGCTCGGGTAACTTCAAAAATCTGCCACACTCGTCGGCAATCTCTTGACAACTTAACCCCCACAACAAAATCAAATAGAACGGCTGAATAATGCAGGTATTACTATCTAAGTTAATGTTAATTAACGTAATTTGCTGCACAGGGAGGGGATAATATGTGGTTTCCCCAGGGGTGGAGGGGTTGTGCCCTTGGGGAGCGGATCCTCTGCCGTAAGTGGATTGCAGCAGAGTCTGCTGCAATCCACGGATGGCTGACACGTGGCGCGGATCTGATCCAACGGTCCGCCCCCAGCCCCTCCTCTCTCCCGAATTCCTACCCTCGTCCCCGACCATCGCCGCCCCGACTCTCTCTCTCCCACCATCGCCGCCTCCCCGACTCTCTCTCGCCCACCCCCGAGCATCGCCGCCTCTCGTCCCCCTCGCCGCCCACTCGCCGCCTCTCGCCCTCTCTCGACCATCGCCGCCTCGTCCCCCTCACCCGAGACCCCCCTCGCCGCCCACCCACCGCCTCTCGCCCTCTCTCGACCATCCACTATCCTCTCCCACTGATGTTCTCACTGTCCAACAATGGATCCCTCCGGCGGCATCTTAACGTACGTCGTCAAGAAGGTCAGAGACGCCATCCTCAATGAGGTCGCTCTCCTCGGTAACACTCGACAAGATCTCGAGTGGGTGCAAAAGGAGCTCGGGGCAATGCTGGCCTTCCTTGAGGATGTTGCCAACGTCCAACCGAAGGAAGCCATAGTGGAAAAATGGATCAAGGAAGTAAGGGAGATGGCTTTCCGTGCCGAGGACATCGTCAACACCTTGTCTCTCCACGTTGGTGATGCTACACCGGAATCCTTCCTCCCCGACTTTCTTTCTGAATGGCGCCACGACTTCGGTACGCAAATTGCAGAACTGAAGGAGGATGTTACCGATTTCAAGAGGAGGAAGGAAACCTATGACATCAAGTTTCTCAACACAAGGAGCGTCGGCACCGTTGAGCGGACGGATGATCAATGGCTGTTTAGGAGGCTGATTAGTGGGTGCACGATTTAGGAGGCTGAGGCTTGAAGGATGAAAGAAAATGTTGTGTCCATGACTTGATTCTTGAGTTGGCAGTTAAGGAGGCTAAGAAGATTCAATTCCTAGAAGACTCAAAGATATATGTATGAACTCAAAGATATATGTAAACGCACTTCATAGGAAGAAGCGTATTTTTGTATATGTGTGCTCATTTTGGTATGAAAGAGGCTCGAATTGGATAAATGGTCCTTTCGTATATATGTATGTGTTTTTGTATATATGTGCAAGTTTTGGTATGCTCTTGACTCTCTATTGTATGGAAGTGTCTCCTTTGGTATATATGTGCTCGTTTTGGTATGGAAGAGGCTCTACTAGGATAAATGGTCCTTTGGTATATATGTGCGTGTTTTTGTATATATGTGCACGTTTTGGTATGTTCTTGCTCTCTGTTGTATGGAAGTGTCTCCTTTGGTATATATGTGCTCGTTTTGGTATGGAAGAGGCTCTACTAGGATAAATGGTTCTTTGGTATATATGTTTGTGTTTTTGTATATATGTGCAAGTTTTGGTATGCTTTTGCTCTCTGTTGTATGGAAGTGTTCCCTTTGGTATATTTGTACTCGTTTCGGTATGGAAGAGGCTCGAATTGAATAAATGGTCCTTTGGTATATATGTGCGTGTTTTTGTATATATATGCAACTTTTGGTATATATGTGCTCACTGTTGTATGCAAGTGTCCACTTTGGTATATATGTGCTTGTTTTGGTTTGGAAGCGGCTCTTCTTGGATAAATGGTCTGTTGGTATATATGTGCGTGTTTTTGTATGTATGTACGCGTTTTGGTATATATGTGCTCATTGTTGTATGCAAGTGTCCACTTTGGTATATATGTGCTTGTTTTGGTATGGAAGCGGCTATTCTTAGATAAATGGTCTGTTGGTATTTATGTGCGTGTTTTTGTATATATGTGCGAGTTTTGATATATATGTGCTCACTGTTGTATGCAAGTGTCCACTTTGGTATATATGTGCTTGTTTTGGTATGGAAGAGGCTCTTCTTGGATAAATGCTCTTGCTATATATATGTGCGTGTTTTTGTATATATGTGCGAGTTTTGGTATGGATCTGCTCACTGTTGTATACAAGTGACCACTTTTGTATTTTGGTGCTCGTTTTGGTATGGAAGCGGCTCTTCTTGGATAAATGGTCTGTTGGTATATATGTGCGTGTTATTGTATATATGTGCAAGTTTTGGTATATATGTACTCACTGTTGTATGCAAGTGTCCACTTTGATATATATATATATATATATATATGTGCTCGTTTTGGTATGGAAGAGGTTTTTCTTCGATAAATGGTCTCTTGGTATATATATGTGCGTGCTTTTGTATATATGTGCGTGTTTTGGTATGGATCTGCTCACTGTTGTATGCATCCACTTTTGTATTTCGATGCTCGTTTTAGTATGGAAGCGGCTCTTCTTAAATAAATGCTTTGGTATATATGTGTGTGTTTTGTATATATGTGCAAGTTTTCGTAGTGACTATATCCTCTTCTGTATATCCGCTTTTTGCTTGTGTTTTCGTCGAGTTTAGATCACTGATGTTGGATAAGCATCAAAATCCAATGCAATCAGGACCGTGGAGGCGGAGTGGGGGATGGGATGTTGTCTCTTGCACGGACAACCTCGAGATAGAAGGTGGCGGAGAGCGGGGGTCGGGGGAGAGGTTGGCGTCGATGCCTCAAGAGGGTGGCGTCGAGAAGGGTCTTGGTGTCGCAGTAGAGGGTTGCGGCGAGAGTAGTTGATGTCGGGGGAGAGGATGGCGCCGGGAAGGAGAGAGGGTGGGAGGCGGTGGCAGCGAAGTGAGAGGGCGAGAGGCGGCGATGCTCGGAGGTAGGCGGTTGTGGTCTGGGGCGAGAGGGCTTGGCGATGGTCGACAAGATGCTTGGGGCTTCGCGGTGAGGTCGTGGGCAGGCGAGAGAGGGTCGGGGAGGCAGCGATGGTAGGCGGCAAGAGAGGCTATGGTCGACGAGAGGGCTTGTGAGGCGGCGATGCTCGGGGGCGGGCGAGAGAGGTTCGGGGAGGCGGCGATGGTCGGGGGCGAGAGGAGAGGGTCGGGGACGAGGGTAGGGATTCGGGGAGAGGAGTTCGGGGAGAGGAGGGTTGGGGACGGGATCCTCAGTCGTTGGATGGTTCTTTGCCACGTGTCATCCATCCGTGGATTGCAGCAGACTCTGCTGCAATCCACTTACAGCAGAGGATCCGCGCCCTGTGCCCTTGCGGGCCACATGATTGCGAGCATAATTGGTACTGATCACATGATCGTCCCTGATCACCGGTGCATGATCATGGGATCTGCTCCAGCTATGCAAGCACCGTTTCTCATCACTCTTTGGTGTTGTACATGCTCTACTTCAAGAACTTTTACCCTCTAAGCAATATCCATTGGATCATTGGCGTGTGTATTCTTTGTGTTTCAAGTACTATATCAATTCCCATCCACATCAATTGATGGAACTACATAATGTTTTTTTTTCTGTTTGATAACTGGTTTGGGTTGGGTTGAGCTAAAGTAACCTCTTTTGAATAGTAGTTGTTTGGATGGTTAGGAGAGTTGGAGAGGGTTGTAATGAGGAAGGTGATGTGATGTCAAATTGGTTTGTGATGCAATTCCAACCCAGGAATACAAGGGGATAAGTCAGATTACCTTAGATACTCTTGTAACCAAAAGCCCCAAAGTGTTGGGGACGGATCCGATCAAGCACCACACGAGTAGAACCACAATCGAAGAAGAAAGCACGCACAATCGCACAAGACAAGGATTTATAGTGGTTCGGCAATGTGCCTACTCCACTTTCTCACACCAGACTCTCTCTACTATTGCTTGAATGAAGTTGAGATACAATATATGGTGCCATAAGGCTCCTTTTATACTACAACAAAAGAATACCAAAGCATTCAGCAATCCCCACCATCAGCTCTCAGCCAATCAGGATGCAGGAGGTGGATCAGACACCTCAGCAATCCAGCCCAAGAGCTCTCAGCCAATCAGAATGCAGGAGGTGGATCAGACACCTCAGCAATCTAGCCCAAGAGCTCTCAACCAATCAGAAGGCAGCATGGAGATCAGCCACATCAGCAATGCTTTCTACTTGTATTCAACTAATTAGTCTTCACATGATAAATCTCAACAATCTCCCACTTGAAGACTGATTTGTAGCATACACCACATATTCAGTAGTCCTGGTGTGAGCTTTCCCTTGTCTTCTATGCTTGAAGACCAATAGAAGCTGAACATGTCTTCAGCTTCTCCACTGTTACAGACTTTGTGAACATGTCAGCAGGATTTTCTAGTGTGTGGATTTTCTTCAACTTAAATTGACCATCTTCTAGCTGCGTCCGAATGAAGTGGTACTTCACATCAATGTGCTTAGTCCTCGAGTGAAAGACGGAATTCTTTGCAAGATGAATTGCACTTTGACTGTCATTGGATAATTGACAATCTTCACATTCTTTATTCAGTTCTTTCATCAGACCTTTCAACCATATCATTTACTTGCAAGCTTCAGTTGCCGCCACATATTCTGCTTCCGTGGTCGAGATGGTCACTATCTTCTGGAGCTTAGAGATCCAGCTAATAGCTCCATTCCCCAGGGTAAAGACATACCCTGTTGTGCTTTTCCTGCCATCGATATCTCCTGCAAAATCTGAGTCCACAAAACCTCGAATGGAAATTTCAGTGTTACCATAACACAATGCCACGTTAGAGGTACCTCTCAAATAACGTAAAATCCACTTCACAGCCTCCCAATGTTCCTTGCCAGGATTCACCATGAATCTGCTCACAACTCCCACTACATGGGAGATGTCTGGTCTTGTACAAACCATTGCGTACATCAAACTACCAACAACAGACTGGTAGGGTACCTTTGACATGTACTCATGCTCCTCCTTCATAGCAGGTTCTTTCTCCTTTGAAAGTTTGAAGTGGCTCCCTAAAGGTGTTAGAGTAGATTTTGCATTTTTCATATTAAATCTCTCTAGTACCTTCTCAATGTAATCTGATTGAGACAATCTCAGCTTCTTGTTCTTCATGTCTCTGCTAATCTGCATTCCAAGGATTTTCTTTGCAGGACCTAGGTCCTTCATTTCAAAATCCTTAGACAACATTGCCTTCAGATTTGCTATTTCTTCCTTGCATGAGCCTGCAACAAGCATGTCATCTACGTACAACAATAAAATGATGTAAGACATACCAAGCTTCTTGAAGTAGCAACAATGGTCAGCATGACATTTACGGAATCCAGTATTTCTCATGAAATCATCAAACCTTTTGTCCATTGTCTCGGTGCCTGCTTCAAGCCATAAAGGCTTTTTCTGAGCTTGCATGCCATGTCTTCCTTTCCAGTAGCTACATAGCCCTCTGGTTGTTGCATGTAGATGTCCTCCTCAAGATCTCCATGGAGAAATGTTGTCTTAACATCCAACTGCTCCAAATGTAGGTTCTCAGCTGCAACAATGCTCAATACTGCTATGGTTGAGACCTTTACAACAGGTGCAAAGATCTCTGTGAAATCAACTCCTGCTTTCTGTTGAAAGCCCTTCGCCACTAGCCGAGCCTTGTATCTAATGGAACCATCAGCTTCCTCCTTCATCCTGTACACCCACTTGTTGTGCAGAGCCTTCTTTCCCTTCGGTAGTGGGACTAAATCCCACGTTTTGCTTCTTGAGAGGGAGTTCATCTCCTCATCCATGGCTAACTCCCACTGATTTCTTGCCTCACCTTGTATAGCTTCATCAAAGCATTCAGGCTCACCATTATCAGTCAGCAATAAATAATTCAAAGAAGGTGAATACCTTGTAGTGGGTTTGCTGATTCTGGAAGATTTCCGTAGTACCGGAGTTTGCGAATTATTCTGTGGGATGGGTTGAACATTCTCATCACTTGGTTGTGATGTGCTTTGTTCAGGAGTTTCATCAAACTCCACAAAGTCTGGCTCTTTCGTTGTCTTTCCTTTTATCAACTCATCCTTGTATAAGGAAGACTCATTGAATGTGACATCAATGCTTCTAACTGTCTTCTTGTTCTCCAAGTCCCACAATCTATATCCATAGTTATCTGTACCATAGCTGACAAAGATACACTTCCTTGCTTTGGGATCAAGCTTTCCTCTGTTTTCCTGCTCAATGTGAACATAAGCTATGCATCCAAAGACACGTAAATGAGAAAGTATTACCTCCTTTCCTGTCCACGTTTCTTCTGGAAGATCCCCATCTAAAGCAGCAGATGGACCTCGATTGATTAAGTATGCAGCTGTATTCACTGCATCAGCCCAATGTCGCTTTGGTAGGCCTGCATGTAACCTCATGCTTCTCGCACACTCTAGAAGAGTCCTATTCATACGTTTAGCAACACCATTCTGTCTGGGCTTTCTTGGGACCTTCTTCAATCTTTTGATCCCGTTCTTGGCACAATATGATTCAAACTCTTCATTGTAGTATTCTCCCCCATTGTCAGACTTGAGACATTTCAACTTTAAACCTGTCTCAGTCTCAACTAAGGCCTTCCACATTTTGAAGGTTTCAAATACATTGGATTTATGTTTGATAAAATAAACCCACAGTTTTCTAGTTGCATCATCAATGAAAGTAATGAAATAATGAGATCCGCCAAGGGAAGGTACCTGAGATGGACCCCATACGTCTGTATGAACCAGCTCCAGTCTTTCAGTTTTTCGTACTCTTGCAGTCTTTGTAAAACTGACTTTCTTCTGTTTTCCCAAGATACAATCTTCACAGAAGTCCAGATCTACGGTCTGCAATCCCATCAACTTTCCCTTCTTCTGCATGATCTTCATTCCTTTTTCGCTCATGTGACCAAGCCGTCTATGCCAAATGTTAGCATCACACCCAGATGATGCAACATTTATCCTGTCATATGAACCTGATGCAACATACATGGTTCCTTCTTTCTTACCTCGAGCAAGGATCAATGATCCCTTTGACATCTTCCACGAATCAGAACCAAATGATGTCACCACGCCGCTTTCCGATAGCTGTCCGACAAATATGAGATTCTTTGTTAGACTGGGTACATGTCTAACATTCTTCAATCTCAAGAAGCCACCATTGGGTTGGGATATGTCAATATCTCCCTTTCCAATTATGCTGCAGCATTCATCATCTCCCAGATATACCTTTCCAAAATCACCTTTCACATAATTTTGGAGGATATCCCTTTGTGGAGTGGTATGAAATGAAGCACCCGAGTCCACAATCCATGACTCACTTCTAGCATCTGCAACACATACTAAGGCATCGCTATCATCATCATCAGTAAGATTTAGGGTGTTCTTACCTTTGTCATTTTCTCCTTTCTGCTTTCTTGGGGCCTTGCATTCTGTCTTGTAATGCCCCTTTTGGTTGCAATTCCAGCAGACCACTGACTTCGGATCTCTGGATTTGGATCTTCCTCGTACCGACTTTCCCCTAGAATGTTTTTGGTTCCTGTAGCTCTTCCTGCTTCTTCCTTCTGTATTCAAGGCAGAACCTGATAAGTGTTCTTCTCCAGACATCTTCCGTCGTGCCTCTTCTCCAAGAAGAAGACCAGCAACATCCTCCAACTTCAACTTTGCAGAACCAGAGGAGTTGCTAACCGCTATAACTAAAGCATTCCAACTATCAGGTAAACTAGAAAGGAGTAAAAGAGCTTTTACCTCATCATCAAACACGATCTTCACAGACTCCAACTGGTTGATGATACTGTTCAGATCATTCAAGTGTGAAGCCACCACGGAGTTCTCACTCATCTTTAAATTGAAAAGCTTCTTCATCAAATACACCTTATTTGATGCAGATGGCTTCTCGTACATCTTTTCAAGAGCTTTGAAAAGATTCGTCGTCGTCGTCTCCTTTGCGATATTTGAAGCCACCGATGGAGAAAGGCTGAGCCTTACCGTTCCTAGAGCCTTTCGGTCTAGGACCTTCCACTCTTCATCTTTCATGGCTTCAGGATTCTTCCCTTCGATCGGAAGATAGAGATCCTTCTGATATAGAACATCTTCAATCTGCATCTTCCAGAACGCGAAGTTCGATCCATTGAACTTCTCAATCTTGACCTTTGATTCTTCCGCCATCTGTGTAGAGGTTGATCTCCGAACCGAGCTCTGATACCAGTTGTTGGGGACGGATCCGATCAAGCACCACACGAGTAGAACCACAATCGAAGAAGAAAGCACGCACAATTGCACAAGACAAGGATTTATAGTGGTTCGGCAATGTGCCTACTTCACTTGCTCACACCAGACTCTCTCTACTATTGCTTGAATGAAGTTAAGATACAATATTTGGTGCCACAAGGCTCCTTTTATACTACAACAAAAGAATACCAAAGCATTCAGCAATCCCCACCATCAGCACTCAGCCAATTAGGATGCATGAGGTGGATCAGACACCTCAGCAATCCAGCCCAAGAGCTCTCAGCCAATCAGAATGCAGGAGGTGGATCATACACCTCAGCAATCCAGCCCAAGAGCTCTCAGCCAATCAGAAGGCAGCATGGAGATCAGCCACATCAGCAATGCTTTCTACTTGTATTCAACTAATTAGTCTTCACATGATAAATCTCAACACAAAGACCATCAAGCTTCAACGTTTCAGACATGTATTGCATGCATACTATCACTGGATCATTGGACAACTCAGAAATCATGCTGCTTATACGAATATATCTTCTTCAAAAATGGATCACCTTATGCAGATAACTTGATAGGCATATGCTATCATTGTAGATGAATGATCCAAGTAAACAAAAATTTCACAATCAATGACACGTAAAAGATAACGATTTTCGTGGAAAACTCCCCATTGATGTAATTGGAAGAAAAAACCCACAAAGAGAGAACTCAAAATATGGAAAATTGGAGTACTTGATATTGAAACTCCTCGGAGATGACACTCTTCTAGAAGTAGACTCTCAAATAATTCACGCCTTATCTTAACATAAGTATATAGCGGTATACAACAAACAGATCTTTAAAGCCAATCTAAAGGTCTGCCCATGCACCCATGTGTGGGGGGTCATCCAAGATCCATTTACAAAATGTATTAGATCGTAATTTGGTTGAGTCTTCAAAAATCTCTATTTTGATATGAACTCCACGTAGAAGTAACAAGAAATCTATCTTTTAGTGGAAATGGCTTCTAGACATGTAGATAGTTTTTTGAGGAAATAAATTCATACGATCAAGTAATATCAATCCACAATGAAGCATATGTGTCTACTTAAAAAACTCAAAACCGATGTAATGGGAGAGAAACCACGAGCAAAGAGACCAAATCCCCTATGATGGACGAAAGAACACGAGAACCCTAATAGATATGTTGGCTTCTTTACTATTAAGGGTGTAATCGAACCAAATCTGAACAAACCTACCCAAGTTCATATATCATACTTAAGGATTCACGTTTGGTTCGACAAGTTGAAAATATTGTTCAAGTTCTATTCTGGTCGATCTTCGTTCGCAAAGATTCGATTTGGTTTATTAAGAATCTGATTTAAGAATAAAACTTAAGTATATTCGATTTTTAAGCATTAGCTGTTGTTTGAGAACGAACCTTCAAGAATATATGTTATATAATAATTTTATAATCAAGCTCCAATTAAGGTTTATATATATAATTTGACTCATTCAAACTTGATTGAAGTTTTATAATGATACTCCATGAGTATTAACTAAAGCTTTATATGTTCCATCGACACAAGCATGCATACATTCATGCATACCTTCCTAGATTTATGCATATATATCTTATATACTCATATGTTACACTAAATCAAACTTTCAATGAAACGAATCTGAGCGAACTTACCTTATTCAAATTTGGTTCATTTATCTGAACAAATATAAAGTTGTGTTAAACTCGATTCACTTATTTTCAAATCAAACTTGAACAGATATCGAACCTGAGAATAATTTGACAATCCTATTTTCTATGAAACTTTCTAACTGCTTGAATGAACAAATTAGATTATGCCATATTTGAACTTGATTAATTAAATGGGCTTTTTCACCATGTCTACATGATTGTATTTCATAGGGATCTTCTTCACTTGAGCATTACCTTCTTCTATCATATCGCATATTAAGTGTTTCTCATACATCAATAAGTTTTGTTCGTTCATGGTTCATCTGATCTTTCGTCAAGCGAATATCACTCTGACAGTCACAGTGAACAATTATGATCAACTAATTAGAATTTAACTTTACAAAACAAACCTTTTATCCATAGAGGTTCTTTTATCCCATTAGTAGCTGCCATATATACAACCTACATGGTGGAAAATGCAATTTATGTTGCAACATTGCTTTCCAACTAATTTTATATCTTTTAGGTGTGATACATACCTTGTCATGGACCTTCTCCTCCATTTTCCAATATTGCCAGCATCTTTGAGCCAACCAGACCATCCTTAGTTTTCTCGAACTCCTAACATAAGCTTGTAGTACCATACATGTATCTTATGGTCAACTTTGTTGCAAGTCAATATCCCTTACTAGGATTTGGCATGTATCTTTTCATAATACTAATTGCTTGGCCAATGTCTGGATGGGTGTGGCATACATTAGACTTCCGACTGCATTCGATTAAGGGACTAGCAACATGAATTCATGCTCATCCTTAATCTGTTGGCATAATTATGTTGATAACCTGAAGTGGTGCCTCAAGGAAACTTCTCAATAGTAGCAACACACATGTCAAAGTGCTTTGGGACCTTCAACAAGTAGCTTCTTTGGCTCGGTTGCACTATTACAAACTTATGATTTTGAAGGATCTCCAAGCAAAATATGTTCTTGGCAGTACACAAATCCTTCATCTCAAAATTTTCCCTTATAAATGTCTATAATTGTTCACCTCATATTTATCTTTAGTTGTTCACAAACGTCATATTTGCTTTGAGGAATCCCTTTCAATGAAACACGTGTATCATTATCTCAAATACTAATTTAATTTGTATATAGGCTTTTTCACTAAGAAAACATGATCTTCCATTCCCTAGACTACAAATCCTCTTTATTGTCGCATGTGTATATTCTCTTCAAGCTCCTTCTATAGAAACAATGTTTTTATATCATGTTACTCGAGCTCAGGTTATACATCACCAAGTGCGAAAGAATTCGAATAGAGGCGTGTTTCTTGACATGTGAGAATTTATCATTATAATCATTATCATCTACCCGATACAATCTTTTACAACAAGTACATATTTATATCTTACATTGAAAGATCCAAAAGTACATTTTTTCTTAGTGATCCACTTAAATCCAATAAACTGATGTTTTTTTAGAGGTGGTAGGAGGTCTCATGTATGATTTCTATTATAAAGAGACTTCATTTCTTCATTCATGACCAGCAACCATTATGCAGAATTCTAATGAAACAGATTCTCTGAGACTACTCAGGTCTCCTGCATCATATGCTTCCTCTACAACTAACAAGCCTTGTGTAAACATTGAATATGTGTTTCTTGCATGTTTTTCTAATTGTTCTTCAAGTGTGTCTATAGGACAATGGTTTCCACTTATACTGTTGAATCATCCGCTTCTTTTTTTGTATCTAAGATAGGGTTGTGATGTGGTTGTACTAAATTGAAATGATCAACTTCAAGTTTTGCATGCTTGTCGATACTCACATCTGCATTTATATTAGAAGAATGAACATGAGAGTCTATGGAACAGGAAAGCATGGAAGAATCTTTAAATATAATATTTTTTCAAACTTCATTTGCTTTTCGATACTCAGATCTACATTTATATTGGAAATAGTGGCAGTAGAGTCTATCAAAGGAGAAAACATGGCAAACTCATTAAAAATAATGTATTTATCAATCAATTTGGATAATTTGGAATCAAGACACCATAAGCAGTTTGGAGGAAATGCTAAATCTAGTTTGGATGACTTGGGATCAAGACAGATTCGATATAAAAATGATGGTTATGAGACTACCAGAACTTTTAAAAAATATATTATGATATTAAGATTTAGATTGATTTTTTTAGTTTTGAGGAGTATATAGGCTAATTAGTCAAGTGGTTTAAGGGGTTAAACCCATGAAAGCTCACCTCTTTTGAAAACATATATACATCTACTCTTCCTCCTCCCACCAAAGAGTATAATAAGAGTGAAGGATATGAAAAGATCCTTAAGCGCATCACGGAAGCATGATGATCGCATCGTATGTGATCGGAGCGACTAGTCGCTCGGTGCAACGGAATTTGAAAATTTTGAATGATGAAACTATATGATCCAATAACATTTCTAGGATTGTTTCATGTAACCACAAGTAATGTAAAGGATTACCTCTTGAAGTATGGTTACGATCAAGTCTCTAAACCAAGAGACCTCCTGTCTCAAGTCCGATCCGACGGAGGAGACGCTTGCAAGTGCATTGATGAGACGTGTACTCCTCGCAATCCGAGTTGAAGATCCAAGTAACGAATCTTCTGATGTCATCACACGATATCCGATGTCTTCTTCGTGAGCGAGACGCACCGAAGGATACCGAGATCCACGAGCGGTTGAAGCGACGGCACAACGACGTGGTGTCGATGGCGACTCTCTCTAGGGAACAAGGTGGACGAACACAAAGAGAGATAGAGATGGAGCATGTACAATGAGAATTAGAGAAATATAGACTTGCAAATTATTGTGTAAGAAGATCTAGGGTTGTTTATTCTTTTATAGTATTTTGGGAGTCCATGGATCACAATCCATGTGAAACACAAAATCAATGATTGAGATTGGTTTGTGTTTTTATTCAATGGCCATGATGTTGTTGTAAAAAACACAATAACAATAATTAATTTAAATCGAATTAAATATAGAGATAATATCAATATAATTTAATTTGATTAAATCAACAATTAATCAAGGGATATGGAATGTGGCAACCCACCTTCCACATATGGTGGGGACGACCACTTGACCAAGTCAATTTGGCCGTCTACCATCCATATATGGAAGGTGGTTTCCCTTCTAATTACATGAAATTAATTAATCTCACATAATCCCTTAACTATTTACAAAAACATTCGTTGTTAATTAATTCACAAAAATAATTCCAAATTAATTTTGTAAATATTGCAATCATGTCATTAAATAAATGTGAATCATATTCACAACCCAAAATAAAATGTAAATTGTATTTTCAATTAATTTTCAATGTGAATCCAATTCACATCAATAATTAATTTGAAGATATTATTTATATCAACCTCTTCTAATATATTATAAATCATATTTATAATTATACAAATAATATGGATAGCACTATCCATATTATTTGTTTCCTTGATAATTAAATCATATTTAATTATCTTAGATCATCATTCTCATGTATTTAAATAATATGAATCATATTCACACTATTCATGATAATTAAATCACACTTAATTATCAATATCGCAATGCTTAGATACATAGTTCAATAATGGAATTATTCTTGAACTCTTTCAAGAATATTGCACTTTCTTCACGGATATTTGGAGATAAGGACATGACGATTGTACATTCCACGTATAGTGACTTGGATATTGAGATCACATCTCAAATCCAGATCTTGAAGACCTCTCATAGATGCTTGATTAAATCAAGGTCGTAGATCTAATCTTCTCATTAAATCTTAATCACATTCAGATCAATGTCCAACACTTGGACTAAGATCAGATAACTTCTCTAATAAGAGGAGTCACTAAAATCCAGACATGTTTCTTCATCACTCCATCGGAATGGAAGTGTCATGGTTATACAATCGTTAATGATCACATCACCCTCAAGTATTCCTAATATCTGTACAACCTGCATATTGGAAGACCTAGAATAAATCAAAAGACATAGATCAATTTACACTGTCATCTTTAGGATTTTATCATTAGGTTTATCATTCTGTCATTGGGAGTTGGTATCGATCATATGCTTTCCAAAAGCATATATCATACCTACAAATTCTTGTCATGCTTCTAAAGAAAAATGACCATGCATGGAATTTGATCGGTCCCAATATCTCATGAGTGAGATCATGTCTTCCGGTTCACAAGTGAACATGTATGATCCCTTTGAGAGATTATATTACTCATATGCCCTTATATGCACACCAGCTCGCCGGTGTATAGACCTCGATTATACCATCAACCTATAGGTTTGTCAAATGTACATACTTAGACATATAGCATTACATCTGTCTCAGGTCAGAGGATGTGTGCCTATATCATGACAGTATACGACATATTACTTGGTTATCTCAATCTCGCTAAGTCAACTCTTTGACCTAACTTATCTGACACCTCCGAAACTCTATTCTTATGTAGAGGACCTACATCTAGAGGTCGGTCAGATATTAGCCAAATGAGAAAGGATTGTCATCTCCTACTCTGGCTGGAGATCACATCTTAAAAATCATTTGAAGGTGCTTGGTGAGTCCTCAATCTAACTCTTTAGATATTTATCCAAGCACCAGCTTCTATGATTCAACAATTGAATCAACAGATGTATGATCATCAAAATAGCCACAGTACATAACCCTAATTGTACTAAGGACCTTATAGTGCATTCATTCATTTAATCTCATACGAGGAGTGAAATAAATCAATAAATTTTATTGATATATCAAACATTACAATAATATTTATTGTAGGAATGGTTCGCATCAGGCTCACATGGCTATCAATCTCCCACTGGCCCTCAGAACCATTCATATACAAGCCTTAAACCCATACTCATTACATGCTAGTCGAAAACCTTTTATGTCAAAGGTTTGGTAAGTGGATCGACAACGTTGTCGATAGAGGCCACCTTTGTGATGACGATGTCGCCACGCTTTTGAATCTTTGAATGATGTGGTATTTCCTTTCCACGTGCTTGGTCTTTTGATGCCATCTGGGTTCCTTCACCTGAGCTATGACTCATGTGTTATCGCAGAGTAGCGGGATGGGTGTATCAGAGGAAACTGTGCCAAGCTCCAAGATGAACTTACGCAACCACACGCCTCCTTTACAACATCTAATGCGGTAATGTATAAGCTTATGTTGTTGAATCGGTTGTAGTATCTTGCTTCTTGCTTCTCCAACTCACAACACCATTGCTCAACAGAGACATAAACCATGATGTCGACTTTTGATCATAAATATCAGACTGGAAATCAGAATCCATGTATCCCAAGACTTGGATATCACCATCTTCATAGACTAAGATGTAATTTTGCGTCTGTCTTAGATACTTGAAGATGTTCTTCACTGCATTCTAGTGTTGTTCTCCATAGAAGGATTGGTAACGGCTTACCACTCCCACTGCATGGTAGATATTTGGCCTTGTGCACATCATGGTATACATTAAGCTTCCTACAATGGATGCGTAGGGGCATCCAGCCATGGCTTTCTTTTCCTCAACACTTTGAGGAGCCATCCATTTATATAGGTGAATACCATGTCTTGAGGGAAGTAAGCCTTTCTTGGGGTTCTCCATATGGAAACGCTCCAAGATTTTCTTAATGTACCCATATTTTGATAATCTCAAGATCCTTTTTTCTCGATTTCTGAACAGCTTCAGAACCAAGATGTAAGAGGCTTCTCCAAGATCTTTCATCTCGAATGTATGTGATAGCCAAATCTTAACATTGATCATCATCAATGTATCATTCTCAATGATAAGGATGTCATATAAATAAAGCATAATAAACACAATGGCGCTCCCACTAAGCTTTTTGTACACACACGATTCATCAGGATTCTACACAAAATCATAACTCTTTATGGTTTCGTCGAATCTGATGTTCCAGGTATGAGTAGCTTGTTTGAGCCCATAGATGGATTTCTTCAGCTTGCATACTTTTCCTTCCTCGGTCATGAAGCCCTGGTGTTGCTCCAGACAGATATCCTTCTTGAGGTATCCATTGAGGAAAGTTGTCTTGACGTCCTTATGCCAGATATCGTAGTCAAGATATGCAGCTATAGCTAGCAGTGCCCTGATGGACTTAAGCACAGGCACAGGAGAGAATGTCCCGTCGTAGTCAATACCTTCTCTTTGTATGTAGCCCTTGGCTACGAGTTGTATTTTGAAAGTCTCTACTTTCCCATCAGGTCTCGTCTTCCTCTTGAAGATCTATTTACACCCAATGGTTTTACCCTTCTTGGTGGATCCTCTAGGGTTCATACACCATTTTTATGCATGAAGTTTATTTCAGACTTCATTGCTAGCATCCATCTATCTATGTCATGATCCGCGAGTGCTTCATCAAATGAAGCTGGATCATTTTCAGTTTCACCTAACACATGGAATCCTTACCTTTCAGGTAGTGCAACCACCCTCAAACTCCTTTAAAGAGGTATGGATATTACATCTTCATTTACTTCCTCGGTTTCTGGTTCAGGAAACTCAGTATCCTCAGGGGATTCAATGATTTCTTTTTCATTTTTGTCTTGACTCTTAAGGAAATCCTCCTCCATAAATTTTACATCTTTAGAGACAAAGACCTTCTGAGTCTCAGGATCATAAAACTGGTATCCAATACCATCCTTAACATACCCAATGAAGTAGCACTAACAGGTGCAAGATTCTAGTTTACTTGCATCCATGTTCTTCGTATGGACCAAGCAACCTCAAATCCTTAAGGTACCGTTTGGATGACGGGTTACCTGCGGGTTAGGGGAGTTTACCCCCCTTAATCCACATCCCCATCTCTCCCCGTGGGCCCCACTTTATTCCTTTTTAAAAAATTAAATAAATCAATTTTACATCATCAATCCTATCAAAAAATAATATATTATACCATCATATCATATAAAAATTATAAACTGCTCCACTTCTACTCACTTTTCCAAACTTCAATACAATCACGTCACAATAACTACTCACTTTTTCAAACTTCAATACAATCATATCACCCCGGACCTACTTCTAACCCATCCCCAGTTTAACCCTCTATCCAAACACCAAAATCCAAAAATGGGTTACCCTCTACCAGTTTAATCCGCCTTAACCCGCCAACCAAACGCACCCTAAGTGATTAACACTAGGTTTGGTTCCATACCAAAGCTCACGAGGAGTCTTAAGTACATACTTGCTAGGAATATTATTCATGATATATATTGCATCATATCCCCAGCAATTAAGTGGTAAATGTGCTTTACTCATCATTGAATGGACCATATCCATAACGGTCATGTTGCGCCTTTCAGCAACACCATTAAGTTGGGGGGTTCCAGTAGGCGTAAGATTGGAGACAATTTCATTCTCTTTAAGGTATTTGATGAATCCACGATTCATCGTCTTTATTCTTTTATTTCAACTTCATTTCCTTAGTCAAACACCTGTAAATACTCATTAATTTCATGAAATTACCATTTTGCATGCATTTATTAAATATGCATTTTTAACACTTTTTGTACTTAAATAAAAGAATAAAGAAGAAAAGAAAAAGAAAAGAAAATTAAAGGATGTGTTATGGAATAAATGCAGACTGACTCGAACCCTGAGAGAAGTTCAAGACTTGACTTGATCGACCAGGAATAAAGTAGGGGGAGATAGGGTCTTTTAACTAAAAATACAAAATAATTTGTAAATATTTTTCCCTGTATATTTGTATAAAACCTGTACTATTTTATTTGTACATAAATTGGCTTCAAATTAATTATTTTGGTAAACAAAAGTTGTAAATAAAAATGTGTTGTAAATAATAATAATAATTACACAGCAAAATGATGTACATATTACAAATAATCATACTCAGAAAAAGCTGCAAAGCAATAATTGAAATACCAAATCCGGCTCCATATGAACTCAAATTGAATCAAACTCACTTCCATTATACTTTAAATTAAATTATCTTTTAAATGGTTGTGATTTCATAATTTTGGAGTTACGGTTCAAAAGTCGATTATGGGGTGTTTTGTGCAGTTTCATACATATTTATTCATATTTATTTTTATACATAATGTATATAATTGTAAATATTATTTTTATTAAAAATAAAATAAAAAATATAAATAAATAATTAAAAAAAGATATAAAAATTATTTCCTTATTTGTACATATGTATATTATATTTTATGTATATAATATTTGTATACAACTAATTTCCTTATATAAAAATCACCAAAAATATGTAAAATTAATTAATTATTTTAAGTTAATTACGAAATTTGTATTTAGATTTAATTATTTAATTCATTATTTGATTTAAAAACCTACCTTTTAAATAAGATATGATTCCATACCTTTAATAGCCACCATTAAAGTGCCTAATTAATTTCTATAAATTAATTATTTTATTTAATTTATTTAATTCTGAATTTCGTAACTAATTAATTTATTTATTTATTAATTCCACCACTAAACACCTTCATTAAGTGTATATAACTTCCTTTTTTATTTTTCTTCTCTTTTTATTGGCCCCCTCCTCCCTCATTCATTCGATCAATCAGCCAGATCCCCGAGAGCCATCTTGTTTAAGAAGGGTGCCCAGCCTCCGAGCCGTCCGGTGACAGCGCATCGGCCCTCGTCGAGGCCATCACAGCATATCCGATCCCAAGGTGAGATCCATTTTTTATTTCCCGTCTTTTTCTTAGATAAATCGTAGATTAATTTTTTATTTCATGATTAATCTTTAGGTATTCAAATCCCAAAAATTTCCACCACATATTTTCGATCCGACACCAATTTTCCATCTCATTTTTGTGTCTCTCCATTTTCACGGTCTACCTCACATAATCTATCACCTCCGGTCACGCACGGTGACCGGAGACACGAAGCTTTCTTTCATCTCACCAAGATCCATCCCCATTCACTTCCTTAATTGTTTATAAAATAATATATATATCTTGTTTTTCTTCCTAACATTTGTTTTACAGGAAAATTTTAAAAATAAATAAATAATCTTTAATATTATCCCTGTTTACAGTTTTTATCTAAAAATATAAAAAAATCTTTCATTTACAGTCCGTTTACTATTTTGAAAAAAAAACAAAACAAAACAAAAATCAACAGCGTCGGCCGCCCGCACCCACTCCATCGCGGCGGCCCTGCCTCCGCCTCGCGTGTGGGTCACCTGAACTGCCAGCGTGCCGCCCTGCCCCCCCCTTGGCACGACTACCTCTTGCCAAGCCAGACTCCTCCGTGCGTCATCGATCACCACCCACGGCCAGCCCCAACGTCGCGGTCGTGCGCCTCCTTCCAGCCGCGCCGGCCCGCACCGTGGCCTCGGTCCTCCCATCACCGCTCCAACAATGTCATCAAAGCCGCACAGATCCTCCTTCAAGGCCGCACCGCTCCTCCAGATTCGTGGGTGGCGGCCGCTCCATCCCCTTTGTGCTACTTTGAAGAGAAACGAAGGATCATAAAAAAACCTAGGGGGTTTTTAATTATAAAAAAATCTTTTGGAAAAATTACATCAAAGCCCCTAAAGGTATTCAAATTTGCAAAAAGGCCCCTGCTCCAGAAATATATCACGTACTGCGTACGCCCATCTTGGGTAAATTGCAAAACTTTCCTTGTATTATATTTCTTGTTATCTTAAGATTCTAAAACTTTCAATATTTGCAATCCAGTCCATGAGTGTCCAGACTTTTTATTTGCATCTTCTCCTTAATGAAATAAATGTTTTTATTATTCTAAAAATTCTCAAAAAAATTGTGGATATTCTTGTTGTAGTGTTTTACATTGTATAAATTTTTCATTGGATTTTTTGCCATTTAATATTTTAAAAAATTCAAAAATAGTGTCCTTTTGTCTGATTGAAATTAGAAAAATCATAAAAACTCAAAAATTTACCTAAAAAATCCTAAAAAATTACTTTAGGTGTACTTTACTGTCTTTTAATTTCTGTCCAATTTCCGTCCATAGATCATTTATAAAATTCCAAAAAAAGTACGAAAAACTGAAAATATTAAAGAATTTTAGAAAATTCTAGAAAAATCAAAAAATCTGATTTCAGTCTTTCCGTGTAGATATTTATTTGTAGTTTAGCTTAAAAATAATTTCTAGGAGTATTGGGCATGTAAAGTATTTTTAAGTTGCAAAATGCTCTTGGTTGTGCACTGTTTTCTTTATTTTCTACTATTTGATTTTTATAAAATTACAAAAACATCAGAAAAATTTTTAAAAAATAGAAAAAACTTTAAAACACAAAAACATTTTCTCTGTAATTTTTGAGCATTTTTGGAATTTCTGAAAAATACAAAAAGATTGTGGTGTGTGTATTTTATCCCTCGTGCTTTATATAAAAAAAGTAAAAATTCAAAAACCACTAAAAAATTATCTTGGAAATTTGAATACTTAGTTTTTAAATCGTGCTCCTTGTGTTCGACCCTGGTCACTATATCAGGTAAATTGAATAGCGAAACTGCTTACATTTGATTATTTGATTTATCTTTCATTAACTGGTAAAAAAATATATTTTTTCCGTTGACCGCGCTTGGTGATTCAGATCACAACGACCCTTGTTTATTTCATACTTAACTCAAGTTGTCAAGCGTGTCATCAGTATTCTTTAATTTCATCAGAGAAATACTTGCCACCTCGGTTATATCGAATCTATTTAATCTTCCTATCTGTTTGGTTCTCAACCAAAGCCATGAACTCTTTGAACTTTTCAAAGGTTTCAGATTTTTGATGTAATAGGAAGATAAACCTGTATCGTGAATGGTCATCAATAAAGTCAAATAGTATCGAGATCCATTTCGAGTCATGGTACTGAAGGGACCATATACATCAGTATGTATTAGGTCAAGAATACCTTCGCATCATGTACTCTTGTTAGGAAAGGCGTTCTAGTCATTTTACCTCGAATACAATGTTCGCAGGTAGTCAAAGATTAAACCTGTAGAAAATCTAAGAGTCCAACCTTTATCAATATATTGATCCTATCAACAGATAAATGACCAAGTCTTTGATGTCAAATCACATATGAATGATTTCCATCCTCCCTACTTCTTTTAAGGTTTTTATTAGTGGTAGTAACATTCATGACATTTTCATCAATGCACAATTCATAGAGTCCATCAATAGTCAGAACACCATCCACAATATGTTTATCATAATGACTTATAACATGTTTATTACAGAATATAAACGAATATCTACTTCTAACTTATTTAGATACAAATATTAAGTTTCTTCTAACATCTAGAACGTAAAGACATTCTTTAGGCATAAGGACTCTTCCACTAGATAATAATAATCTGCAGGTCCCGACGGTAATTGTTGCAACAGTTGCATCAGATCCCATCTGGATGACTATCTCCCCTTCATCAAGACTCTTAGTTTCATGAAATAAATGCAATAAATTGCATACATGAACAGAAACACTAGAATCGATGACCCAACTGCCTTCTCGTCCTATGATAAAATTGGTTTCAATGATGAAAGTAGAATTCATACATGTTGGGGCTTTACCTTTGTCAACAGACTTCACGTAATCTAGGCAGTTACGCTTCCAGTGCCCCAGCTTCTTGCAGCGATGACACACATTGTCCTTCTTTGATGTCACTAGTGCGGAAGCAGTAGAGGATGAGCCAACACTTTGACTATTCTTCTTTCTCTTCTGGGCCAGGCTCTTCTGACATTCTTGCTTCCAACCACGTTTTCCTTTGATCTGTGCAACCATTGCACTGTCAGAGGGATTATTTTTCTTTATTACGTCTTCCGCAGACTTTAATGAAGCCAATAACTCATCATTAGACCAATTCACCTTGTTCATGTGGAATGACACCTCAAAGTTATTGAAAGACCTAGAGATCGATAGCAGAATGAAGTCGAACTTCATATCTACATCCATGTTAGCCCCGAGAGTTTCCAGTTCCGAGAGGTACCCAAACATTTTGAGTACGTGATTATGAACTGAAGTCCCTTCCCGTATCTTGCAACGAATAAGCTCTTTCATAACATTATAACATTGAGTTCAGTTGACATCACCAAACATCTCCTTGAGATTCAACATTATATCCTAGCAGGTCGCCATCTCCACATGTTGCTTCTGAAGCACACTAGAGATAGATCCCAGAATATAACATCTGGCCAATGTATGATCTTCATCATATTTTTCATCGTATTTGATATCTTCCGGTGTCTTAGGGTTTTCTTGTTTTTCCTTGGACAACACATAAGATATGCGCTCCGCAGAAAGGACAAGATCCAAATTACGGATCCAATACGAATAATTTGGTCCAGTCGATTGGTTGACCTCCAGAAGCCTACTGAGTAGGTTCATGGACTTCATTGTCTGAAATTAAGAATGCATTATATCGGAACATATAAATAATTATATATTCAATATTAAATCTTTGGTTAAAGATTTTTAATCAAATTAGTCTTGCCTTTTCAACTTTGAAAGTTCATTTCATTAAACACTTTTAAAGTAAGAGATATACTTACCGCTATACCTCTAGAAAGAACTGTGGTATCCTTTTCTAACTTAGTTACATCCCAATAATATGAGAAACTGTAATTCGAGTAGAAGGAAGCGGGAACACATTCCGCCTTGCAAGTTGATGAGCACGAAAATCACCTTTTTGATAATCGATAATTGTAGCATAGGAGACGAAATTCAGTAGATCAAAACCACAATCTTTGAATGTTGTGGAATAATTTTTACATGGCAAGATACCAAGGTCGAACACATGGAATGAACTATTTCTAGTTGAGTGGTTTTAAATTAATTAAAACAATTAATTTATTGCAATATCAATTTCTATGTCGAGAAAATATACAATGCAGTGAAATGAGATGCAATGCTAAGTGAATAAAATAAACAGAAAGAAAGAGCGTGGAATCTATGAATTAAATCCTCGAGCATGGAATCTATGAATTAAATCCTCAATGATATGATCAATAAATCCTCAAAATTAATCACAGATCAAAAAGAAATTTAAATGGTAATTTACCTAATCAAATTCAAGATGTAAGGAGAATAATGAATAATCCTGTCAGAATTCCCTGTAATTCGCTCCTCAAAATCAATCTTTAATCAGATAAATTATTAGGTAGATTAAATTAATTCTTCCTCGATTTAGCTCCTACAGAGATAAAGAAAAATCCACAATAATCACAAAGAATTACTCAGCTTAAATGTCCTCAATTGAGTCCCTGTAAAAAGAACATTAATTTCCTCTATTTCATGTAGCACAAATATGTCAATTCTTAGCCTCCATAAATCAAAATGATCCTCAAATAATAATCAATAATGAATGGCTTCATATTAGTCCACATGTTATGCAAAATGATAGAGCATGAAATAAGCTTCAAAATGACATATTATATGCTAAAACGGAGTTCATATGATCAAGGTATGCTAAAATGAAGTTTTGGGGACTAGTATGCAATAAAAATAAGAGTTTTCTTTCAAAGTGATCCATGAGGGACTTATCTGTAAAATAAAAAACCCACGGGGGTCATATGCAATTTGCGGTGAGGCTGCTTTTACGATTTGTTGGAAAGTAGAAAGCACGGTGCAATTTTCCCCTTTAGCACGCGCATAGCACGTGACATTTGGAGTTTTGGGCTTCTTCGCAATATTCTGGGTATGCAGTGGGCGAAGTGATATTTCACCTCACCCACACGTGCTTCTCACATGTTGCGGGAGGGTGGCTACGAAGATGAGGCCCGAGAGCTCCTGAAGCTATACGTGGCAGATGCACTTGCTTCAGGAGCCCAAAGCTGAGGTGCGATAGCTATGGAGGTTCGGGAGGCTCAGATAGAGCCTTGGTGGACCCAAGCCTCGAGGAACGGGCCAAGGCTCGGGTGGAGGATAACGTGGCAGTTCATGGACCATTGGATCCCCTGATCCAACGACTAGCGGTAGTCGAGGCAAGCGGACGGCGCCAAGGTAGAGATGAAGGTGATGGAATGCGTACAGCAGGCGAATGCAGGTCCCTTTCTCGTCTACACACGATGGAGCGAGGGAGGTGGCTGGTGTCGGCGAAGCTCGATCGATGAGGCGATGGGTGACTGACGCGTAGTGAGCGGGGAGGTGATTAGCTAGTCGAGGATTGTGGCTGGAAGTTGATCGAGGGTGGAGTTGTGCCTCAGCCAACACATGGTCGAAAGTCGCAATGAAGTGCGACAGATGGGAGAGCAGTGGGTGGAGCTGCTAATGACATGGATACAGTCGCAGACGGTTGCGCGCAGGTGGAAGTAGGCGACGAAGGTGATGCAAATCAATTTGATGTTGAGGAAGACGGTGGAGGCACGTCTGTTGTACCTGCAAGCAAACAAGAAGGGCACAAGCGGGGAGGGAGCAGAGCTCCAAATGTGAGGGCGGGGGATCGGAGCGGAGCTCCGACCTTTGCAAGGTCGGAGGCGGAGGGGGATCTATGAAAAGAGGAGAAGGCGATAATGGAGGTTGTGATGCGGTCTGAGATGCTCTAGGATCGGTTGGAACGAAGGGGAACATATGGGATAGGAGAAGGAACCTCCTTCGATCTTCGCTCGAAAGTCCCGACGAATGATGGACCTGAGCTCAGCGGCTTAGGTAAGCCGCTACACGGTCAGGGAGGAGCCGTGGATCGCACTTGACTTCACTCATTGTCTCTGTTCGTGGTCGCGTATCACTGTTATCACCTGGGCTGAGACAGAGCTGGAGGGAAGCTTCGATAATGGTGGATCGGGAGGACGACCGACAAGGGGAAGTTTATAGGAGGGGGTGAGGGCAGGGCGTTACGCGGGCAAGAGGCATGCCTCGTAGTGGCCGGAGAAGGAAGCGATGAAGGAGGCGGTTGCAGGAAGGTGTAACGGCAGAGGCGAGGCAGCGCGGTGGTTACCAGAGAGGAGGGTGGCATTGGGCGTGTGGTTGGAGCGAGGGAGATGGCACGTGCGAGGCACGTGCCTGGAGAGAGAGGAGGGTCGCACGTGCCAAATACGTGCGGAGAGATGAGAGAGAGCTTGGGGGCAGGTCACATGATGTGCATGTGACCAGGGTAGATGGGTTAGGTCGGTAGAGAGAGAGAAGGAGAGGGGTGCCACGTGGCATGCCCAAGGACCGCCACGTGTCACCCCAAAAAATTTCAAATAAAAGAGAAAGAAAAATAGAAAAGAAATGAAAGGAGACCTTGGATCAAAAAATTTCCTTCACAAAAGTTGTTTGAGATCTACAATTTTCATAAAGGAAGCAGGAACAAAAGAGGTCAACTGTATAAAGTAGTATTTTTGGTGGTGCTCCATGTGTATGGAAAAACGTTTTTTGTGATTTTGCAAATTTTTAGTGATTTTTAAAGAGGATAAAAATTCAAGAAAAATATGATAAGATAAAAGACACTTAATTACACAATAATCTAATTTATTTGGATTTTTAATAAATAAGAAATTATTGAAATAAAATAGAAGTATGAAACAAGCGAATTTTGTGCAGACTCTTTACTGATTTATTGTGGAGAATCGAGCAAATAATTGATACCGAAAAATCTTTTCTAAATGTAGCCTTTATTTTTAGCAAAAACCTAAATAATTCCCGCATGATTTTTAGCTTCATTTCAAGCTTAATCACCAACCAAGCAAAAGCTTGCTCATAATCAAGCTAAGTTTATGCGAGATCAATTTCATGTCGTATTGCATTTCATACTTTATTTAATAGTATACCTAGGATTTTTTTCAAAGTAGGAAATCCTTCAATCGTGAATGCATCAAAAATGAAAATTGCATCCTACTCAGGTAGTTAATCTAATAGAGATGCAAACAATGCCTTGTTACGATTGAATCGTAAACAATAAATCACTACAAGAAAACTGGGCTTATAGCTAGTGACGATTTTTTCAAAATTCGTCAATAAATCAGCCCTTGTTAAATATATATTGACGATAATATTTATTACAAAATTATTTTTCGTACTTGAAATTAATAAGGATATTATATTCGTCATTATATCATTAGTGGCGGTCCATATAATGATGCCTATCTGTTTCTATTTTTTAAAATTCTAACTAATTGTCAAATTTTTTGAGCTAAAAATAGTGATGATTAGTTAAATTTTGAAAAATAGCATCAGAGATTATATGGACCATTGTTAATGATATAGCTACGTATAATAATTTCAAGTATAAAAAATTAATTCACAACGAATAAAATCATCATTATATATTTAACAACGATGCGAGGCAATTGGTAGATATCTTCAGCAGCATTTCTGGTCTGAAAACTCACTTCTCTTTCCTACACTCTCATCAGTCCTCGATTTGACTCCTTGAACTCTCTTCCCACTCTCAGAACTCTTAGGCAGCCTACCTCACACTCGAGCCCTCTGAGCATTTCCTTCTCTGTCGGGCTCTTTTCGCTATATCTGAACATGAAAGATAGTCTTTTCCCTAATATAATAAGTCATCACCAACAGAAATGAGTCAGTGTTGATTCAGTTGGGGATGAACGAGGAGGAGAGCAACTCAAGGGCTGCACTTTTGGGTTGCCCCTTGGGGGAGTTTCCCGTCTCATACTTAGGGCTACCTTTAATAGCGGGAAAGCTCAGGAAAGCGGATTGGGATATGGTCCTCAGGAGACTTGAGAAGAAACTGGCGGGCTGGAAGGCGGTTACCCTTTCTAAAGGTGGGAAGTTGATCCTCCTGAAGCATGTGATATCGACAATTCCTATCTTCTTTTTCTCAACCCATATGATGCATGTGGGGGTCAGGAAGAAGATAGAGGTAATCATGAGAAGTTTTTTTGGTCAGACGGAAAATAGCATAGACCATGCATACATCTGGTAGGTTGGGAGGGATCACAAAGTAGAGAAGCGATGGAGGCCTGGGAATTCGGGATGTGAGCTATATGAATAAAGCGCCTCTGGCTAAGTGGGTAGTGCAGATTTTTTGGGGAAACACGGATAAATTGGCTACCAAGCTCTTACGTACCATCTATAGTAGGGGTGCACACGGATCGCATAAAATCTGTAATCCGATCCAATCCGATGCTATCGGAGTGGATTGGTTTGATTTTATTATTCTAATGGATCGGATCGGATTGGAATTTTTCAAACCCGTTCAAGTATGGATTGGATCGGATCTTTACTAAAATCTGATCCGATCTAATCCGTTAATCCGTTAATATTCACACACACACACACATAAATACACATATAGATATACATACATACAAACAAACTTACATACATACACATAGTATCTATGTGCACCCATTTCGAATTCCTCTATGGCCATAATCAAGGCCATTCATATCATTTTTTTCTCGTATAATCTTAGATACAAGTCCTCCTGTTTCCACCATTTCTTCTCACTTGAAAGCTAAACGTTAAATCTCTGAAATAACAAAGTATGACTATAACTTGTAAAATTGTAAATCATGTTATGTTATTCTCCACCTAGTTCCCTTTCTCTCTCTCATTTCACTTTTGTCTGCCAATATTCCTCTCAGTTCTTTCTCGGACCGACTCAATAATGCCCCTTCCTACACAATGTTATTTCCTTTAGTACAACCACTACCACATCCCTCATGATGTCGCCACTCGTCTCATACAACGACATCCCCTCAAATGCGACACCATCTGTCCATAGTATGTTGCCACTCTTCTGATCTTCATTAACATAAAATAGTTTTGGGTTAGTTTCCTAGTATGTTGTTTAGTTATTCGTTACCTCTTTGCTTCTTATCATTTACTTGCTCTAGCTTGCAACCATGGATGAAACTGGATCTGTTACATGATCAAATGTACCACCCCCGTCTGAGAACAAATAAGCATCCAATTCCTTTTATTTTTAAATTGATATATGATTTTGATTCATATTATTCATAAAATATGTATATTTTTAATATAGGTATAATCTTACAAATAAATTCTATTTCTAGTCTATTTTAACTGAGAGGTATGTTTCTCAAGTAGTGGGCTATATTTAAGTTAATTTTATCTTGGATATTCAATCGAGTATGATTGTTATTTGATTATCATTTGTTAATGATATATTATAGAGCTTTGAAGGGTGTATTTGGATGTGGTTGGGTTACTCATGGACTTCATGACTATCCGACAACAGAGATCATATTTTTATTTATCTAGCTCGTCTATGTATCCTTATTTGGTAACTTGCATTATTCTTAATCAAATCATTAATTTGTTGAAAGTTAATTATAAAAAAAACAAACATATGCATCATTTATAAGAAGAAACTTAAATTTCTATGTCAATATAATCATTTAATTTGATTGTATGCTCTTCAAAAATTTTACTATAGATTAATATAATCTTTCAACTTTTATTTGATTAAGTCATTCTCTTTTTTACATCTATTCATCTTATTGATTTTTAAGATATTATTCAAATATCTAGGGCTAGTGGAATATAAAATACAAATACAAGAGAGTATATTATTGAGCGAGAAATGTAGATGTAAAAATCCGATCCAATCTGTAATTCAATTGATTGGATCGGATTAGATTGAAGTATTTGATGGATCGGATTGGATTCAAAAAATAAAAATCCGTTAAGATTGAATTGGACACGGATTAAGCTAAAATCCGATCCACATGCACCCCTAATATATTGCATCAAAGGCACCCTTGAGGCAGGAAGAATGTGGTTTGAATCTTCTCTTTGGAGTGGTGTTCATAATATTTTGCCACAACTAAGACCGAGAATGAAGCCTAAGGTGGGGCGCGGGGAGGTCTTTCGATTTTGGCATGACAACTGGATGAGTGAAGGGGTATTCAGCGATGGGTTCCCAAGATTGTTTGCTCTGGGGCAAATAGGGGGTGTTCCGTGGCTGATGTTGGTGGATCTGGTTTGTGGTCCACACAGTTCTTGTCGGAGCTTTCGGTCAGAAGAATGGAAGAACTGAGCAGATTGAGGTCCGATTTTGTTTGGGAGGGGGAAGATTTTCGGCAAAGAAGGATTATGAAGTGTTCAAAGGAAAGGAAGAGGATCTGGACCCAGACCTGAAGTAGGATATTATGATAATTTGGACAAGCAAGATACCATGTAGAGTCAAGGTATTTCTGTGGTGCCTCGGAAGGGGTAGATTATGTGACAAAGAAAGAAGGGGCAGGTTGTTTGGCATCCCGAGACCCAGTGTGATAGATGTGGTGCACAAACAGAGGATGTGGAACATTTGTTTTTTACTTGTCCTTTTTCAAAGCATGTATGGAAGGAGTTAGGGGCGTCGGAGGTCTTTACCGATAGTATGATCGATTTCCGAAGATCAATAAGGTCGGTAGGAAGAAACATGACAGACGATTGTGCTCTACCATTTGTAGCTCTTTGGGCCATCTAGGGAGGAAGAACTGATTTAATTTTTAAAAATCAGATATTCTATTCTGAAAATGTAATCGCCTACGATCTTTCCCTATATCAATTCTGATCTGCAATGTAATGTAATTTTTTATCATAATATGTTATAATGGCTTTTTGCGATGAGTCCCAACTCGGGATTTCACCCTCTTTTTCCCTCAAAAAAATATATAACAACGGTTGGTTTAGTGGTGGATTTTAAAAATAAGGTTTTTATCAGTTGTGCCCCTCTGAGATCTTGTAATTTCAGTTATGCCCCTCCCTTTTGGGAATATCAGTAGTGCCCCCCGACTTCTTGACGTTCTATCACTTGTGCCCCTCCGTTACTTTAACTGTCACTGAGCCGAACTTAACCATGGTTTCTTCAAACTAAGGTATTATTATGAGGGGTATAACTGTACACCCATCTTCCTCCACCCACTCATCTTCTTCCCCTTCCTCCCTTCTCTTCCTCCTCGACAGCTCCTCCATCCTCTGCCTTGAGCTCTCCTACAGCCTCCCCCGAGTCCTTGCTCTGCCCACGTGCCCCCCACCTCTGTCGTCATCCACCTCCCCCTCCCCCCTCCGCCCCCTGCACCTCCCTCTCCGCCCCCACACCTCCCCTCTGGCCCCCAGCTCTCCCTCTCCAGCCCCAGCACATCCCCTCCACCCCCCACCCCCGCACCTCCCCCTCCACCCCCACATCGCCCCCCGCACCTCCCCTCCACCCCCAGCACCTCCCGCTTCCCCCCACACCTCTCTGCACCCCCCCCCCCCCGCACCTCCCCTTTCCCCCCTGCACCTCCCCTCCGCCCGCACCTCCCCCCACCGGTCCCTGCATTGTCAGAACTGAGATTCATTAAAATTAGATTCGGAAACAAAGCTGGAATTAATTCCAGTCCATTATGACCGTAGATGGACTGTTACAAATCGCAAATGGAAGAAGATGAGTGATCACTGTGTGATTCTTCTTTAAAACACATGATCACGATCAGGCACACCACATGATCGATGCATTCAACTCCATATGTCAACTCCACTATAGTACTAGAAAATCCAAGATTAGGAACACGTTGGGGGCTGAGGGAGGAGCTGGGGGTGAGGGGAGGAGGCGGTGGTCGAGGAGTAGGAGGCTGGGGAGGAGGGAAGAGAAGGAGAGGAAGATGAAGATGATGGGAGGAGGAAGATGGTGGTATGACTTTCCAGCCCTTTTAAAAAATTAAATTCCTCTTGTGTCCCAAAGGTAAGTCCGTTTACTGTGGGTATGGACAACCACTAACTCGAGGGGCACAAGTGATAGAACACCAAGAAGTCGGGGGCACTGCTGATATTCCCAAAGAGGGAGGGGTATAACTGAAATTGCAAGAACTCAGAAGGGCACAGCTGATAAAAATCCTTAAAAATAGCGTCATTATAGCTCAATTTCGTTGCAATATATGATTAAAAATCATACATGAAATTTGTTATGATTTAGTTAATTTTCTCCTCCATCAGCCCATTTTCTAATTCCACCCCTCAAGCCATATATCGATAACAAAGGAACTTTCACCAGCAATTTTCTTTGAAAAATTATTAAAAATTTTAGGTTTACATGCCATAATTTCAAAGCCTGCGGACGTGGAGAGAGGACAAAAGAAGAGGACATCGACAACGAGGGAGAACCATTGAGAAAGAGGGAGAGTTGAATGAGGATAATGAGAGAGGGAGTCGCGGAGGGTTAAAGTGTGTGATGAGAGAGAAAGAGAGAGGGAGATTGCCATTGATCCCGCAACGAGATGGAGATGGGCAAGCGTTCCAAGTTTGAGGAAAAAAGAGCTGCAATGGGATCGAGAAAGATACATAATCACTTGAAGTGAACGAGAAAGAGGGCAATTCAGTGCCCTTAGCCTTCGTCGGCGTCAGCATGACGAGCTACGGTGCGGAGTGCCACATGGCACTCCCGACTACATCGTCGGGATCTTCATGAAGAGCAGCCCCTTCAGGGCGAATCTCCCCCTCCTCCTGATCCAGATCACCACCATCGTCGGCTCTCCAAGACCCTCCACATTGGCCTACGCCGCTTGGGTCAGCCCATCATCGTCTCGCAGCTTTGTGGTATTGTATTCATAAGCCTCTTTCTCCTCTTATCGATTTCAAGCCGGGTAGTAAAATGTATAATGATTGATGTGTGATATGCATGTTGTAGCAGGGTTGATATTGGGACCCTCTGTGATGGGGAGGATGGGCACGTTTTCGAAGATGATGTTCCGGTGAGCAGCATGACGCAATTCAACACTTACAGCATGATGTGCTTCTGCTTGCTCATGTTCATTATCGGAGTCAAGACGGATTTCAACATGTGTGGCGGTCGGGGAAGAAGGTGGTGGTCATAGGTTTGCTGAGCAATCTCGCGGCCTACTTTCCGGTTTACGCCGCCAACGTCTTGCTCAATAGCCGCTTCCCCAAGGTCTTGGCCACTAGCGACATCGTCGGGCTTCTCTCCGACTACTGGTCCGTCTCCTCGTTCATGGTCGTGGCCTCCCTTCTCGAGGAGCTCCAGCTCCTCAACTCCAAGGTACGCATCCATCTCAAGATCAATTGATTTGTTAAACAAGGTTTAGAATGCGGTTTTTGAAAGGAAACAACAATTTGCCCCTTTAATTTAAGAAGCCTCGCCTCATCAATATACGTTGGCTGTGATCCAGGTCGGCCGGATGGCCATCTCAGCGACGCTGATCTCCGACATGGGCAGCTACGCGATCCACCGGTTAGCAAAATCCAAGGCGATAGCCGACGGCAGCCAGAACCCCCTCATAGGCGCCGGCAGCTTCCTCTCCTTCCTTCTCCTCATTTCCTTCGTCGTCTTCATTGCCCGTCCTATCGTCCTCCGCATATGCCACCGCACACCGAAAGGCGACCTCCTGGACGAGGCCTACTTCGTGGTGATCATACTCCTGTGCCTCGCTTGCGGCCTCGTAAGCGAGGTGATCGGGCCACACCACGGAGGTGGGTATGTTCCTCTTGGGGCTAGCGCTCCCGAGCGGGCCTCCGCTCGGGTCGACGCTAACGGAGAAGATGGAGGGGTATCTTGTGGAGATGGGGATACCAATATTTGTAGCGAATGCGGGCTTGCTCTCAGATGTATTTGAGGTCAAAGACAGCAACGTCTGGGGGTATCTATGGATGCTTCTGATTCTTTCCTTCTCGGGCAAAGTGGCCGCCGTCGTGGGCATGGGGATCTGTTTGCAATCTGGAGCTCAACAATGCCCTTGCTATGGGTGTCATCATGGCGTACAAGGGTCTCTACGATATCAAGATGCTCAACAATTGGAGCTACACGCAAGTAAATACCAACGATTCAGATATATGTTCCGCTTAGGGTTTCAAATGTCAAACCATTTAATAGGGTTTCTGTTCATGCAGCCTGCAAGCAAGCAATCCTTCTCAGTGATCATCTTCTCCATCCTTCTCCAATCCTCCTTGACCACCCCTCTAATCCGCCACCTATACCACCCCTCTCACCTCTACTGCTCCGACAAGCGGCGCTCCGTCCAGCACACGAAGCCCGGCTCGGAGCTCCGAGTCCTCTCCGCCGTCAACCGACAGGGCGACGTCTTCCCTTCACTGCGCCTCAATCTCATCCACGCCCGCCGGTTGCACCCTATATGCGTCTACGTCCCACCCTCCCTCTTCACCTCACCGGTCAGGCCGCCGCCATCCTCGTCCGTACGGCAAGCGCAAGGGCTCCGCCCCCCCAACGAAAACCGACCACATAGTCAATGCCTTCCGGAGCCTCAGCGGTGCAACGATACCCGGTGCAGCCATTCGTGAGCATATCGCCGTACAAGTCGATGCACGACGCGTGTGCATGGTGGCGATGGAGAAGAAGGTGGCGATGGTAATCCTGCCGTTCTATAAGAAGGCTGGTGTTGACGGATCCGTCGAGTTCGCGGCCACCATGAGGACCATGAACGCGAATGTGCTCAGCTATGCTCCATGCTCCGTCGGGATGTTGGTCAGTAACGAGGGTAAGATAGGAATTCTAAAGAGAGCTTTCTTAGGATAATTATTGCACCTTATCTTTTTTATATTTGGAAAATCAATCCTACACATTCTAATCGCATATTCTTTCTGGTTCAAATGACATCAAAATTTACATATACATGGCAATTCTAGATCATTTATATATGAACTCGAACTTATTGTTTGGCACTTGAAACAGGAACCATGGGACGGCCAACAAACCTCAAAGCAACTCCTGCCAGCTGCTCCAACGTGTAGTCATCTACTTCATCGGCGGGCCCGATGACCGTGAGGCCCTCTCCCTGGCCATGCATATCAGCGAGAACCCCCATGCGGCCGTCGCCGTCATCCGTTTCCTCCCCTCGATGGGATGGCATACGCCTGGGACCAACGTCCAGGACACCCTTGACGATGAGCTCGTGGAGGAATTCGCGCAAAGTTTCGCAACTATCAACCGCGTACTATACCGCGAGGAGACCGTGAACGATGTAGAGGACATCATCACGACCATAAGGTCTACATGTCGTGACTTCGACCTCGTGATCGTGGGGAGGAGGGAAGGGCCGGAGTCGGGGCTGACCGCAGGGTTGCAAGTGTGGAGTGAGTATTCGGAGCTAGGGGTGATGGGAGACATGCTAGCGTCGACGGACTTCGAGAACGAGGCATCAGTGCTAGTGGTGCAACAACAGAGAGGGATTGCGTGCGAAGGCCGCGGAGGCGACGAGGATAAAGAAGTAAGAATACAACAGTTTAGTAGTCCATAGAGGCGATTAACTTAGATCGAGTTTAGAGGATTAATTACCCCTTTCTTAATCGTCGTCGTCATGTTTTGATTTGGGAGGGGTGATTTTACCAGGTGTTTTTGTTTTTTTCTCTTTTAAGTTAGAATTGATAGAGCATTTGTTTGTAACACTGATTTAATGTAGCATATCTGTAATCTTATATACTTGAGGTCGTGTGTAATTCGTATTCAAACGTCTGCTCAACTTGTAATTCAGGAAGTGAGATCACTTGTTTAGACGGATTCTGTGCGAGCTTCTGTAATTTCATTATCACCTTCTTCAATAAGATCGTAGCTCATTGTTTATTAATATTCAGTCAATTTCCATTATTCTCTTGCTGATTCATATTCTGTTGCACCTGATCATCATGATTTTTTTAGAAACTATTCGATATCATTCAAAAGTTCAGGATTTGAATAGTACTTAACATCAGCCTAAGTATCAGGGGAAAAAACATCATAGAGGATATCCAACAATTTGGGGATAATTAGGACCCGATTGTGGATATCTGGATTCCACAAAATCCAGTCAGAGTTGCTCGAGAACTTCGCTGATATTTGATTCATCCAGCTAGTATCACGGAGTGACCGATGTGGATGAATACGGGATACCTTATCAAAAAGCTGCAGCAAATAGAGGTAAAAACAACGTCGCCATGCCTTTCATCTTTTAAAAAAGGGATATTTACACCTATAACCCTGAGGCGGCGGCGGAGGTTGTGTGTGTGTGTGGGGGGGGGGGCTTCGACGATTTTGGCGGAGGGGAGGAGAGGATGGTCGAGCAACTCTATTGGCGGATGTTGTGGCGGGTTGCCTGGCTCAAAGATGAGGAGGAGGTTGCGGGCTCTGGTTGGAGGAGGAAGAAACATGTTGAAAATAATGGGAATTAGAGGGTATAGAGTGTAAAATATTTAACGGATACTGTTATAGTTAACGGAAAATTCGATGGAAGTTAACACGGGTTTTCAATGTAAGAGTCAAGCACTATTGGAGGTCAAGGGTGTAATTCGTGACTATAGAGGATTTCTAGGGTAATTACGAAATTACTCAAGATTATAGGTGTAAATATCCCTTTAAAAAAAGCAGGAACCAAGAGTATAGTGTTAGCATCATTACAGCATTTCTGATTAAGTATTTCCCAATGCTGGAAGAAAAACGCCAAAAATAAGTCATTAGATGGAGGTTTTGAGATTAGAAAAGTTGAACACCCTAGCGTAGAATATTTTCCAATCTCCAAAAGGAAGATGAAGCACAGTCATAGGTCAAGCACCCAAAAAGAGTCAAAACCCAGAGTGCAGACTAACCACTCGCCGCTCAGGTCGCTTCTAATCGGCTGTCATGTACTACTCGAAGAGCCAGGGTGTCAGCTTCTTCGAAGAGCCAGCAGAGGTGGTAGGGTATGTGGTTTGAGTAGCTACATGACAGCGTAGAGTTAGGAAAAATATACAGAGAGAGAGAGAGACGGGGGGAGAGACGAGGGAACAAATTTAACAAATGGAAATCACCATGCGCATTGATTTAGCTTGGTAGAAGAGGTAGCTTGCATCCAAGATGCATCTAGCATATCATAGGCCTCCTGAATAGTTTTTTTTTTGTAAGAGATCATAATGTTGTGAAAAACCTTTCGGCATCTCGCTCTCCACATGGACCATCAGATTGATCCCTTCAGGGACACATATTTCCATTGGTCAGAGTCATTATCTGAGGTAGACTCTGTTGAGAACAGGATCATCAATGCATATATTAAACAATAATTACACTAATTCAAATGAATTAATGGAAAAGCATTACATATTAACATCATTTTAATCATGCATTTCCCATCCATTTTCCGATTACGTAATGCAAACAGAAACCGATTAAACAAATGGAAACAAGAATTAAGGTGTGATCCAGAGAAAGTAAAACAATAAACAAATTGTGACAAACAAAGTAAAAGAAGAATAAGGTTAGAGATCACCGAAGCGTACATGAAATGGGTTGTCCTTAGAGAGGATATCGCCTCCACAATACCGGTGCGTAGGGTACTGACGATCCGCTCCCAGGATACGACGGTACACAATCTTCGTTTACCGCACACCGACGAGAATGACCTCGAATGTACCTCAGAGAACTACAGCTGAGAGATAGAAGAGCAGGTTCGTCTACGAGAGGAAGAACAAGAACAGAGCCGAGTCGGTGTGAGAGGGTTTTTCTTGCGAGTGAAGAAAAACGGCGTCAGGGAAGGGGTATAAAAAGAAGCTCGCGTGCCCTAGCACGTGGTACCTTTTGATTTCCGAAAATGCCCCTCAACAGGCATGTCTCTTTGGATTCTAAATCCGTGCCTAAAACGAGTCGTTTGGGTTGAGTTGAATTCTCATTTCAGTCGAATCCAAATTAATCCGTGTGATTAATTTAATCGACCTGTCAAATGAAATCCGTAGCAAAAGTATCGAAATTCTAGATCCGAATTAACTCTCCCAAGCCCGAGCCCGAGCCGGAGACGGAGCGGAGCGCGCGCGCACGTTTGTGGTCCTCCATTCCTCCTCTCTACTATTTCTACAAGAGCTTGGGGTGTGAACTCATATATAAGCCCACCAAAAGTTTAGAGATGATACTAGGTATGGTACTAAACTTCCACCCAAGCTTTTCCATATTTCAAATTTGAGAATTCTCGACTTTCCCTCCAAGCCATTTGGTTTCCCAATTAAAACCAAATTGACTTCAATTGTAATTACATAGACTTTTCAATTAAAAGTCTAATTACAATTCTAAATACAACAATCTCCCACGAATTCACCCATTTGAAAAGGAGAGTCAAAGAGAGTTAAAAGACATCTTTCGGCTGCCACACTTTGCTA
>JAZKJV010004276.1:0-53538 GCA_037367405.1 Ottelia alismoides | reverse complement strand
TACCGCAATAAGATAAAACCTATGCCCCTGATGATTTGGGACACGACTGGGACCCCAAATATCGAAATGAAGTAACTCAAACAGACTATGACTACTTAATGGTCATAGTGGTCATACAGTGTGTCTACCACACAAAAGAATAGGGTTCAAATCCCATTCTTGCAGGAGTTGCGTTAGGTAGTCGACGACCAACGTAAAAAATAGTCGAATCTTTCTACATGGATTTGAGCAAGAATCCATGTAGCCGACCCTACTTATAGTGGGAGAAGGCTTAGTACATTTAGACTATGACAACTTCGATCTTGACGACCTTGGAATGTGGACCGATGATGCTTCCCAAGCTGGCAGTCCTCGCACTGAAAGGTAGAGCGAGGATAAATCTGTGGAAGAACGTGACACAACTTTTGTAGAGGAAGATGGCCAAATCTAAGATGCTACACATAGGGAGAAACACATCCAATGCGAAGAGAATAGGCACCGGCGTAAGGGGATTGTACTAGTCTCTAGAGACTTCCTTGCTCATGGCCAGATCCAATCACCCGTCCCGTAAGAATGTCCTAAAACACAACAATGTAAATCCTTGGTGATTTGAGTAATTGATAGTAAATTCACAGAAAATTCAGGAGCATAAAGAAATATTCTGAAGCCGCATTATGGGAGTTAATTGCACCTCTCCCTGACCAATAATGGGAGAGTGTGTCCCATCTGCTATCACAACTAAACGTCCTGACTGAATCGGACTGTAAGTATTAAACTGTCCTCTATCACCACAGAGATGATGGGATGCTCTTGAATCCATAATTCATTCTGACAAATCTGCCCTGTAACAACTAGTCAAAGCATAAGCTATACCTGAAGTGGCCACTGATGCTGAGGCAGCTACCTCTGAGGATCCTGAAGGAGAGCTGGTTGACCCAAGAGTAGGCATGATCTCCCTGAGTCACGTCACAAGTTTGCGGCTACGGACACGAGGACAATACACATCCCTTTACGCTTTGGTGGGTGATTTGGTGTGCAAGGAATAGCGTCATTTTTGGGGGGCCAATTGTTTATACGAAAAATGTAATAGAACATAGCATAGCGTTGTGTGCATCTTGGAGAATGTAATACGTTGTAATTTTTATAGTTATATTGATTAATATACTTGGCGGTGGGTCCCAAGTTCTGGGATGCCACCTTTTTTCTTAAAAAAATAAAGTTAATACCATGTGGAAAATTGTGGTCAATATCTGCGTGAAGTTTGTGCTTATCAAAAGAACAAATGAAAATTAGAAAACAAGTATAGGCAACAGTTATCTAAGCAAAATAGATTAAAGCATTTTTTTTTGGTTTGTTATCAGCCAATTATTTGAGAAGACAGAATCATGGGACAGAGAGTCTTTATAGTTCTCAAGATACCATTCATTTCTGGGCAGGAGAACTCGTAGCGAATTATAATTGATAAAAACTACAGGTATAATACTCTCATTTATAACGTCCTTGCTGAAGTATACGTGGCAGTCTTCATGAAGAACTTCCTTTTTTAAGTCATTAATTTACTTGGTTAATATTATCTCTGAGAATGAGACAATGCATTTTCTTTATTTCTCTACGATGCGGAGAACTGAAACTAGCTATTCTTGCAACTGCTTTACTACCGGAACTGTAATCCAAAAAAGAAACCAAAAGTAATACGTCTTTCAACCTATAGGATAACTTATAAAATCGTAATTTTGTCTTGCAGTTCCACATTTTGAGAAGATGCTATACGATCAGGGACAGCTTGTTGTTTCTTATCTAGATACATTTGCTTCTACGAGAGATGGCTTCCACGCATCCATGGCAAGGGACGTGCTAGACTACCTACGAAGAGACATGGTTGGTGATGAGGGGGGAATATACTCTGCTGAGGATGCAGATAGTGCGGAGTATGAAGGTGCTCCAAGGAAAAAAGAGGGAGCATTCTACGTCTGGACAAGCAAAGAGGTTAGTTGTATAGGAGGCATTTCCTTGATGCGGTATTAGGCATGATTGCAGTCAGCTGGTCCCTTGCAAAGTTTATCTGCACCATGTACAAATATGCCATATGCTCCGTTAATTGTGTGATAATTAGTGTTTTGCATGTCTACCTCTGAATAAGAGCAATAAGTTATTTCATGCGTCTGAGCCAGCAATGTTAAACTTTAATGATATTCCAGTTTAAAATGGTCAAAATTTTCAGTTGCTATTGTTCCTCTGTATACACTACCACCCAAGTATTTCTTGGTTGGCATTAATCTTTTTTTGCGATATACATCTTATATCCTAGATACATGTCCTTTATGTCTCTATGTTGTTATGTTTCAAACTTCATCATTTCCTTTCCATTACCTTTCAACAGTAACAATTAGCATTCAAAAGTCAGCTTTGATAGCAGTAATATGTGTGATATAATGTATATTGTTGTGTTAAATATACTGCATTCTTGCGTATAGGTGTGTATTTGTATATTATTTATTGTTTTAACAACTAAGATGATCTTAATTTGTGAAACTATCATTTTTGCGATAATTTTGAGATTTCCATTGATATCGTGGATATATGATATATCCCTTTTCGGGCCGATCGTTACAATATCGATATCGAAATTTTAAAACTTGATTCATACAACTAGCAAATTCTAGGCCAAACTCTAAATGAAAGCCACATCCGCAGCGGTATACAACAATTTTTTAAGGGATTTTTACCCGGCAGACCCTATAATCTTTGTCAATTACCTCTACGACCTTTGAAACATCGTAATTCCTCCCTCACCCTTGTAAACTTGTTAACCTTTACCCTACAGACCATGTGGTTAACCCCCATCCATTTAACCGTTAGAACTAACCAAATTCTGTTATCTTCTTTTACATAATACTCATTTTAGTTATCAAATTTACTATAGGTGCCACTCCCCCGGCCACCCCTGCGACCCCCCTCCCCCCCGTCGCCACTCATCCCGCCCGATCGAAGCCACCACCCTGAAGCTCGCCACCGCCTCCCCAGAAGTCCCCCTGCCGGTTGAAGTCCCTCCTCACCTGCGAAGCTCCCGCGCCTCACCTGCGAACACCCCCGACCCCAGCCCTCCGCCTCCCCTAGGACGAAGCCCTCCCTCCCCCCCGCAACCCCAGCCCTCTGCTTCCCCTACGAACTGGACGGAGCACCACCCCCCACCCCTGCGCGACCTGACGACCCCCAGCCCTCCGCTTCTTTGTGCGAATTGGAAGCCCCCTCCCCCTCCCCGTGCGAACTAGAAGTTGCCCCCCTCGCGACCCGGCGACCCCAGCCCTCTGCTTCTCCTGCGAACTGGAAGCCCCCCCTAGGACGAGCACCGCCCCCACCCCCGCACGACCCGGTGACCCCCAACCCTCCGCCTCCTCGTGCGAACTGAAAGCCCCCTCCCCGTGCAACCCCCCCCCCCCCCCCCCCCCCCCCCGGCGACCCCAGCCCTCTGCCTCCCCTGCGAACTGGAAGCTCCCCAGCCTTCCTCCTCCTCTGCGAACTGGAAGCCCACCCCCAGTACGAGCACCCCCCGTCCAGTTTAGGTCGAGCGTTGTCCACCCACTTTCTCCGGTCCAGGTCCTGCATCGTGGGAGGGGAAGCTGTCAGAGGAGGGTGGATTATTTTTTTCTTGTTTAATTCTAGCCGTCCGATCGTGGATTGGTTAGATTAACTCGTTTTTAACCCAAGGAAGTTAACTCTAAATGTGTCAATTTAACGGTAGGGTTCGTGGGGGTAAGACGGAGCAAGTTTACGGGGGTAAGGGAAGAATTACAATGTTTCAAAGGTCGTAGAGGTAATTGACAAAGATTATAGGGTCTGTCGGGTAAAAATCCCTTTTTTTAACTACTTTACGTAACGATTTTTCCCTATAACAGTATCCACAAATTTTCCTCAGTTTTATGATGTTACTGTTGGAAAAGGATCATTTATATGGGCAAAAAAAGTTTTAAATATCCATTCTTATGTGTAGAAATCTGCTTTCTGTCAACTGACATGTTAAATCTGGTCACTTTTTTTTGAAGGTTGAAGAGGTTCTTGGGGATCGTGCTGATCTTTTCAAGGACCATTATTATATCAAAGCGTCTGGAAATTGTGATCTTTCAAGAATGAGTGATCCCCACAATGAGTTTAACAATAAAAACGTGCTAATTGAAAGGAAGGACACCACTGCTATGTCTTCAAAACGGAACCTATCTGTAGCTGAATATTGTGGTATTCTAGGTGAATGCAGAAAAGAATTATTCCTTGTGAGGGCAAGGCGTCCCAGGCCACATTTGGATGACAAGGTATATATACGGAGCTTTACAAAAGGAAGTTATTGCGAATAAGCTAAACTAGCATTTATCATGTAGGTCATTGTTTCATGGAATGGACTTGCAATTTCAGCCCTAGCCAGAGCTTCAAAAGTTCTACGAATTGAGCCGATAGAAACCAAGCACTATTTTCCTGACGTCGGATGTGATGTATGATTGCTATTTCTCAATGGGTTTCTTCTTTTAGGCCAACATATCCTGTATTATCTTCTTGATCTCTGCACAGTTAATGGAGAATCATATTTTGTCTATGCATTGATAATGTTCAAATGAAAATACATAAATCTTGGTCTTAAGCTTCTAAGCAACATATCCTGTATTATCTTCTTGATCTCTACACAATTAATGGAGAATCGTACTTTGTGTATGCATTGATAATATTCAAATGAAATTACGTAAATTTTGGTCTTAAGCATTTTATGGTTAATCAATTGTATTAACTCATTTAAGATGGGGTATCCCTGATCTCCATCTTCTGTGGTCACCAACAGGTGCTACATATTTTGCTATTGGGAGTTCTCATAAGTTCTTGATGCCAAAGAGGCTGCTTACTAGAATACATGGTCATTGGAATCGATATTCATTTGAAATGCACTACTGGCATGCCCTGATTGGTATGCTAAACATGCCGCGTTGTAGTTCCCAATCAGACCAATTAATCAAACAGTTTTTATTCACTTTCGTATCTTTTTTTATTTTGGTGAACTAACCAAGGTCGAACACTGCGATGCACATGAAAACTAAGCTCAAGTCAGGTAATCACACTAACTTTTTAATCCACTTATCTTCTTTTTGTATTTTCTAGATACTTTTAGATTTTTATGATTTTGGAATTATTTTTGGATTTTGTATTCTACCTATAAGAAATGATAAATAATGGTATATAATTTTATATTTGATTTTAATTGTTATATTTGTGATTTTTTTATCTTAGATTTGTAAATTTTTAGTTTGAAATTTGAATACACACATACATATATGAAGGGAATATATATAGATGTATGTATAAACAGGGGGAAATGGGTTTTAGTATTTATAAAATGTGATAAAAATATAATATAAATACAAGTAAAGTATTTTAGGATTTTTTGTGTTTTTCAAATGTTTTTGGGTATTTTTGAAATTTTTGAAAGAAAAGAGGATATAAAGATGGTTTTATATAACAAAAAATAGGATAAAAATATGGGACTATTTTTACTGACATGTACATATAACAAGTATCCAAAACAAAAAATTTTCTGATTTTTTAGTTTATTGATTTTTATAGGAATTTTTATATTTGTTCAATGTTTTTTTTGCATTTTTATGAGACAGGTGTTCTATTTTTTATGGTTTTTGGATATAATAAACTAGTTATAAAAAGACATATATTGTAAGTTTTTAATTTTTTTGACAATATATTGATTTTTTAATGAATTTTAAAGGCAAAATATCGGTTTTGAGGCTTTGAGGATTACAAATCCAATTTTATTTCACACGGGAATAGATCTAGATAAATGAAGCAAGCAAAGCCTTAAGAAAATTTTATAGGGCTCATTATTCAATATTTCGCAAAGATTTTTAACATGCACTTAGAAATGGAGTAGATTAACAGATATGGCAAAATGCAATTTAAAATTCCAAGAATGTGAATTACTATGAAATTTTAAGTCCAGACCAGACCATGCAGTTTCACTAAGGTAATTTTATTAGCTCCAAAGAAACTCCGGAAATTATGAAATTAATATGGGAGTTGTAGTTTGAGTCCCTTGGCATGCATAAACGTTTTCGACTCAATGTTAAAGAAATTAAGGGATAACCCATAATATTAGAGAAATAGAATAAACACGAAGAACACCAGGATTTTACGTGGAATCCTACTCTGTGAGGAGCATGATGAAAGCACGGAAGAGAACCTCAAAGGGCCTGTGTTTTCTTTTCACTTTTCCCTTTCTCAACTGATACAATGGTAGTCGGGCTTCTTATATACCACCGACTGACCGGAGTCCCACTAACAATATATATGGGACTAAACATGTGGATGTGGTAATTGGACCCTGGAGGGATCCAATTACCCTTCTCTCGATGACACATACTCCTCCAAGGAAGGCCATATCGATATCGATATCGTATCGGTCTGCTCGGAAAAGGATATATCGGGATATATCGTCGATATATCGACGATGTCGATGGAAATGTCAGAAATGGCTCAAAACATTTTGCCATTTTTCCAGAAATTAAGATCTAAGATACTAAAACAACAAATTAACTACAAATACACACTTATATTACATATATCGGTCATTTAGACCCCATATATCGTATATACCGGCCTTTTTGAACATCACATGTATTGCTAATTGTTGACCTATAGATATTGGCAATGGAGTTTGTCCAAGTTCTTAGAACACTAAATAACTTACGAATATACACTTAGATAATAATAAAGATTATCTATGATCCTTATATCTCACATACCGGTCATATCGAACACATCGTTGGTATTGTTAATTGTTGGCCTATAGATATTGAAAACGGAGTTCGTCCAAGTTCTTAAAACACTAAATTAGTTACAAATATACTCTTAAATCACACATATTGATCATCTATGACCCTTATATCGCATATATCGGTCATATCGAACATATTGTTGTTACTGTTGATTGCTATCTTATGGATATTAGAAATGTAGTCCATCCAAGTTCTTATGACACCAAATAACTTGCAAATATACACTTATATCACACATATCGATCATTTATGACCCTTATATTGCACATATCTGTTATATCGAGTATATAGTTGTTAATGTTGGTTGTTGACTTATAGATATTGGAAATGAAGTTCATACTTATATTGCATCACATATTATGCATAAACAAAATATTTCAGCTATATTTGGAAACCAAACAAATAAAGAGCATAATAGAAAGCTTTAAAAAGACATAGTTCATAATAATATTCTTGAAGGGGGGGAGGGAGAAGATGAACTAAAATCGATTCGACACCCCAAGTTGAAGAACCATTGCATGCATCCTCCCGTCGCACCATACCCAAAATAAAATATATAAATCACCGTGTTTTAGTACTAGGTGTAGCTAGATAAGTAGTGGAATCAAGCTTGCATGAATAATAACATTGGTATATAGTCAGTAAAATATCGATGATATGGGTCAATATCCTGGATTTCTTTGTACTGAGTCCAGTCATTTTTTACCGATATGGGCCGATATTGCGATATATCATCGATATATCGGTCATATATCGCCGATATCTCGGTAAATAGATATGCACCTTAATATCGATATCTCCTGCCTCTCGATACCGATTTATCGACGATATATCGTGGTACAACCTTCCATGTACTCCACCACTCCCCCTCAAGCTAGAGCATTAAATGCTCATCTTGGACAAATAGAAAGAAATATCTCACTCATAATACAATATAGTACACACAATCAAGCTTGTTAAAATCAGTCGACTAGGTCGACTAGACGAGTCGGAAGGGGGGGGGGGTGTAGCCGACTCGACTTGGTCTAGTGGGCCATTAGTTGGTCAATCCGACTAGTCGGCCGACTATTACATCAAGCTTTTTAATTTTTGGTAAAATAATTTGCAGTTCCTATGAACACTCCAAGCCATCGGTAAAATGCACAGATTTCCAATCATATGTAGCTGTTGGTCTGTCTTCTGTTCCAGAGCACTAAGCTTGATATTAATTGCGCTGTTGATAAAAAATTGCACTGGAATCATGGGGTAACTATTTATATGAGTCCTGATGTTACTGCTAAGTTGTAATTTGGATGTGAAGTTTCCAAATTTTATTCTGATGCATGGAATATCTATTCCATTGGTATTTGGTGGTAATTTTATACCAAAAATTGGTACTTTTTGTTATAAGTAGTGATGTTGCTGACCCACTACAGTTATGATTCGGATCTTTAATATCAGGAATAGTATTCTACATCATGGCCACTTCAGATATCGGATCTCTACCTGACGTTACTGGCCTAAAATGTATTTTAAATAATGTAATTAAAACAATTCCAAGTTACCCTTATTTTATATTCCATTTTTTTGACAGTGGTGGGGTTAATGGCTTCCTAACTTCAAGTCAAGAAGCTTGGCAGAACAATTTCCCTTCACCAGTTAATGGAATGGCAAACATTCAAGATGATCATGTCATGTAAGTTTGTCAGCTATCCTTATTAGTCCATTTGCTATAAAATGGATTTTTTTGTCGATACGGAGGAAGATGTTTCTTACCAAGGATGTTATCGAAATTCTCCGCTTCTCCCATGGGTGGAGACCATTGCTGAAGACAACACTGGTACCAAAAGACCAATAGTTGGAACTTGGAAGTTTGGTAAAAAATGCAATGTTCTGAACTTGGAGCTTTTATGTACATATCTATGTATATATAAGAATATATGTATAAAATAATTTATAAATTTAAAATAATTAAAAAAATTCAAAATCGACTAATGGCCGACTAAATCCGATTAGTCGTCCCACTGTTGATTAATCCTTAGTCAGTGACCTCGCTGATCGAGTACTGACTACCGCTTTCCGCAACCTTGCAGACAATATCAATTGAACGCATACTCTACTGTCAGTTGTTGTCGAGGACATTGCTTCTCATGCCGTGTTGGTGAGGAAGAACTAAAGGACTAGAAAGTGAGTCGAATTGCTCTCTCGTCAGAGAACATGTGCTCTATACTGCGTCTGTCAGAGTCACTGAAATTGGAATGAGTCTCCACATGGAGAACTCTGGCCCGCAATTGCTTCATCTCTCTGAAGGGTCAAATTGAAAAAAGCCATGGAAACATCCTCGTCGGAGTCCAAGGTCGCCGGAGAATGGAGTCTGAAAGTCTCTTTGTCGAAGAACTGTGTCTCTCATATACTGTCTCAGAGAATGGGATCTATACTCCAGAGTCCCTATGAAACCACATGAAAACCATAGACCACATTGGCTTAGAGAATGGGATCTCTACTTCATAATCCCTATTGATTACATGAAAACTCTGAGCCAATCAGATCAAGTATGGGGACCTCTCACACAATGATCGCATACATGTGCACATCAAATTGTAAACTCTGAAATAATTTGAATGTAGAGTCTGAAATCTGGTCTCGAATCTGAAAAATAAATCTGACTTATAGATCTGTACATAATACTCCTTTCTCCCATACTGATGCATCACGAAATTAATAAATAGGGTCTTATTTATTTATTTATTTTTGTTGTCGCAATTTTATCTTAAATAAAGAGATCACGTGTGATCTCAAATTGAATAGTTGATTGGCTATTTAAGGTAGTTAGTCGGTTAGAGTCTATTAGGATAAGTTAGAGTCAAATTTGAAATTTAAATTCGAATTTTTTTTCTAATTCTGTAATCCCATCTCTCCTATATAAAGGGGTGGTAGTATATTATTTTTAAACAGTTCAAGTTGCAATTAAAATTGATATTTATCTTCCATCTCTCCTTCCCTTATCTTCTTTCTCCATGCGATCTTCGTGATTCTTTCTCGATTCACGCGCATCCGGCACGATTTCTCTTCTCCATCCTTCCAATTTCTTCTTTCACCAAATTTCCACCGTTAAATTAATTATTTGCCACCGTTGTGAATTTCGATTTGCATCAATTAGTATCAGAGCATGGCATCTAGATCGCCTTTACAATCTAACGATCCGTACAGATGTTCACATCGACATTCAACAAAAGATTATTGTTCGTCAGATAATAAACGACGAGCTGATGAGGCCTACAACAAGGAGATGATGTCCATATTGCTCGAATTCCAATCAAAACTATGGGTTTTGGTTGCTGATTTTGAGACCTTAAGCACCGTCGAAATCGCTGCCAAGAAAGCCACCAAATCGAAGTTACCTGTTGTCGAAGTCGCTGGCCTAATTTCCAAGGAAGAAACACGAGAAAAACTCGCCGTCGAGAACGATCTGCTTGTTGTCCAGACAGTTTGAGACCTGCAGTTTCCCGAAATCTCGACTCCAGCGCCACCCACGACCCTCTCACCGGTCCCCTCCGCCACCCTTGCACTTCCAGTAACTAGACCAGCACCATCGCATCCCTTTTCCACCGCCCAAAACCTCTCCGAACGAGCAGCCCTTCCGCTACAGTCTGCTTCTTCACCTCCAACAGCCATTCCAGCCATGCTGCAGTCTCGTACCACCACCGAATCGGTAACACCGCCTCCCCTACAACACCTCTCCGCTGTCACAACACCTACATACCCACCACCACCTCCACCGACGACCCCCCAAACAGTACCACAACCACCACCCCCTCTCGCTGCCCCCGCAACCCCAACAAACCTCCCAGCTTCGTCGCCGCTTTCACTTTCGTACACCACCATCGATCCGCTGGAGCATTCCCCATCGCCTCCCCTCCGACGAATCCGTCAACCCCGTCGCCTCTTCCCGGCACCCCTGCACATCCTGCATCACTGCCAAAACCCCTTCTCGCCACCCTCGCGCCACCGACAACTCCCCATCTCGTTTTACAACCACCCTTTGCCCCAACTGTGCAGTTGCCAATGCCACCTCCCACCTGTTGGCCTCTCACGTGCCGCCACCACAACCAGCTAGCTCCATATTTGAGCTACCACCAGCCACATGCGTTCCCGAAGGAGCTCCGCGACCACCTCGCACGCGCACGATGCGATCCACATCATCGCTGTCGTTGAAAGCGCAGCTCGCGTGGCTTCTGTAGCCTCCTCCGCCTCTTATGTCGAACAAGAGGAACCCTAACACTGGTTGGGGACCCATTTTCAGCCGAAGTCCAGAAATAAGGGGTAAGATATTTTGGAGAAATTTACAACCAACCCCTCCTCCCAAGATATGTTATCTAATGAGTCCATGGGAGGATACGTTATGCTATGAGAGTATTTTAATTGAAGGGTTAGAACATTTGCAGCCATACCTCTTGGTGGAAAGAAATAACAAACGTAACGTTGAAAAGGGTCTAATTGGGGATTTTGAAGCTGCAATTTCAGATAGAATTCTCCATCGACGAATCAAAGATCAAGCGATTCATCGGGAGATGAATTTTTCAAGCGGAGGAGAATTGATGCATCGTGAAGTGGATAAATATGGCTTAGTTTATTTATGTTCGTCGTTAATAAGAGTCCTATTTTATTATCGAGTTGTTGCAATTTTTTTAAATAAAAGAGACCGCATGTGATCTTATTTAGTGGTCAAATTAGGTACTTAATCGGTTAGAATCACTTAGGATAAGTATATTTGAATTTTGAATTTAAAATTAGAACCGGTTATGATTTAAACTTCAATCTCTTTCTACTTTTGTAATCCATCCCTCATATATAAAGGGGATGAGAGTCCAGAATCAAGCATTTTCTGAGTTTATCTCAATTATCTCTCTCCTCTCTCCTTCTACGCGGTTTCCGCGATTCTTTTTCGAAATCCTTCATTTTCTAACGAGTTTTCTCCTCTCAATCCCTCTGTTTTCTTCTCCACCGAAATTTCCACCATCAAATTTATTTTTCAACCGTTGAGAATATTTCATCTGCATCACATACCAATTGGAATAGATAACATCAACAAAGTTGGAAGAAGACAAGAAAGATGGGGAGACACAAAAATAATCTCTCCTTTTCTTTTCTTTTCTTTTTTTATAAGTCATTGTCATCATTCTTTCGGTTTTTTTCTTTTTTTTGTACAGGTTTTTTCTACAATTTTTTAATGTACAACTCTTTTTTGTACGTAGCCTCTTTTCTAAGCCGTTCAATTTTTTTTCTCAGCTTTCATCTCTCTTCTTTTTTTCATATATCCCACTTGGGCCCAAACATACAGCTCCTCTCTCTTTTTTTTCTTTTGGAAACTATAGCAATCCCTGCCTTTTTTTAAATTAAAAAAAGAAAATGGGCCAAACATGTTGGACTTGTGATCCTTTATTTAGGGTTCCCCGACTGGGAACCCCTCTCACGAAGGATGCCGCCCCCGATAGGCTCCTTCGTGATCGCTGTTGCCGCTGAAGAAGACCCATCGCATGCGGCGATGCTAGGTGATACTGCAGTTTCCTCATACGCAATCTCTACCTTGGGATGGGGAGTACAACAATAGGAGGAGGACTTTTCGCCTTCTGTAGATGTTGCCTGGAATGAGGATGTGGTACGACTGAGATCGGGTGGTGCAATAGATCGGAGAGGAGGTTTGGATCTTCCGCTTAGAGATTGCATGTGCCGCCTCGTCTTCTTCTTTTTTTGCGAGTATTGGATAGCATATGGATATCAACTGAAAATGGATTTAACCATGATGCTGAAATCACCAGCTCCTGTAGATTCTCTTCCTCATCGACTTGGGTTCCTAGATTGAACCCCAACATGTGCGGAGATGGCACCACCTCCTGTGGGCTATGATCCTTCTGCAAGGGGATTGACCGTGTTCATTGTTTGGCCTTGATTGCTCTGCGTTTCCTCGAGATATGTGCTTGCGGAAAAGATGATGATCAGAGGCATGGCTTGCGGCTGGAAGACCTTGATCTAAGTTTTTGTGAACTGAACAAACCTTAGGTGTCGTGTTGAAATAAGGTTTCAACAGAAGCACTAAAACTCTCTCATAAATCTCGAACATAAACAGATCTCGAACAATAGATGAACATAAACTCAAGAATCAAATCTGCTATATTAATCAAATCTCGAACAGTTTAAGAATATAAAATAAATCATCGAGAATCGAACTGCTCTGATACCATGTTAGAAGTCGATAATGCGGAAGCATAATATCAGAGAAATAATAGAATAAATATGAAGAACACCGGGATTTTATGTGGAACCTACTCCGTGAAGATTGGATGAAACCACAGGAGAATGCCTCAAAGGGCTTGTGTTTTCTATTCACTTTTCTCTCTCTCAACTGATACAATGGATGTGAGCTTCTTGTTAAGAAAAAGAGTCTTCGATATTCATTCAGGGAAAAAACCCTAGGCTCTCTTATATAGGGAGAGGCCCTAAGGGTAAATTACAGAGACGTCTAAATAAGAAAAAAATAGCAACAAGATACATAAACTAATAATGAATCTCGAAACTATCTCTACACTCCCCCTCAAGGTGGAGCATAGATGTCTATCATGCTCAGCTTGGATGAACATCTATGAAAAGGTCCTCTGAGCAGCGGCTTGGTGAATACATCTGCAGTTTGATCTCCTGAGCTAACATGTGCAGTAGATATCAATCCTCTCTGGATCAGGTCCCTGGTGTAATGGCAGTCAACTTCAATATGTTTGGTCCTCTCATGGAAAGCTGGATTGTTGGCAATGAACAATGCTGCCTAATTGTCACACTGAAGCTTCATAGGTAGAGGAACAACTACATGTAGATCTTCTAATACAGAGCGAACCTACATCATTTCCGTGCTGGCTTGAGCCATGGCCATATATTCGGATTCCGCACTGGACCTTGCCACTACAGTTTGTTTCTTGCTTTTCCAAGAAACCAGAGAGCCTCCAACAAACATTGCGAACCCTGAGGTTGATTTTCTATCCTTAGGACATCCTGCATAATCTGCGTCTGCACACGCTGAGATGGATAAGTCTGTGCCCTTTCTGAATAGCAGCCCTGACCCTGGAGAAGACTTCAGGTACCTCAGTATCATGTGTATAGCATCCATGTGAACCTGTCTTGGCTGCTCCACAAACTGACTTACCCGGCTAACTGCAAATGCAATGTCTGGATGGGTTATGGTAATGTAGAGGAGTTTTCCCACCATTTCTCTATATCTCCTCTTATCTACTTCATCAGTATCACCATCATACAACTTCATGCTGGGGTCCATGGGGATGCTTGATGTTTTTGTTAACGCATATAGTAGTAGTGTCTGTATCCCTTCTCTATTTTTATTTTCAGTTGTATGCTTTATGTAATTTACCCATAGGCTACTCTCCTATATAAGAGAGCCTAGGGCTTATGGAATAAACAAGTTGTTCTTTTTTCCCAACATGGTATCAGAGCGACGGTCCTAGACCGGAGTTCTCTAAGCCCTAAGCCCTAGGGCACACACATCTTCATCTACATGGGTTTAGTTGCTTGAGGTCTACACGTACAACTAAACCCGTCTATGTCATTGTAGACGAATCTCATCCTCTGTCAATCGCTCCAGTCTTCCATCTCCAGTATGTCAGAAAGCAAGGTGGATATCCCATCTATTGGCGCCTTTCGTGGTCCAACGCCTATTGTAAAGATGGACGGTACAAACTATGAGTTGTGGGCAATGCAGTTCATGAGTATGATGAAGTCAACGGGTAAGAAGCACATCCTTACCGAACCAGAGCCTGTTGAGAAGACTGGAGCCAATGCCTCTTGGGAGGCGGATGATGCATACGCCAAAGTGTGGCTATTCGGTACACTGGCAATTGAGATAACCAATGACATTCTACATCAATCCACGACCAAGGATATGCGGGACATTCTGGCGGCCACATATTCACAGGCGAAGAACGAGACAAAGATTCTGCAACTCCAGCATGATATCTTCACTATCAAGCAGAATGGTCGCCCTCTACATTCTCGAGAGGGATGTTCGAGAAGCTCTATAGCTTCATGCCCCTGACAGCCACGCCAGAACAACAGAAGACATATAGGAATGCGACTATGGTGGGCGTGTTCCTGGCTGCACTTGATCCAGAGTATGAGGCGGCACGATCACAGATTTTGGCGGACTCTACTATTCCTCCCATGGAGGAAGCTTTCCATAGACTGAGTCGGATCACCGTTCCTTCCACGGCCTCGAGTCAGAATTCTTCAGCCATGGCAACCAACAGGGGTCGAGGATTTCATCACCATGGCCGTGGACGTGGACCTCGTGGAAGAGGTGGCCGCACTAGGCCAACATGTACCTACTGTCACCGAGTTGGATACAATGAAGACACATGCTACTCGAAGCATGGATTTCCTGCATCCGCACGAGCTGCTGAGCAGATAGAGCCTCCATCTGCTGCTACTTTGGATCAACGGTTTGACGATCTAGTTGCCCGTCTGAGGGGCATTATTCCACCATCTGGTCCAGCACCGACTACGGAGAGTCAATCTGATGCCGCTGCTTCTGCCTCTGCGTCTACCAGTGCTTCAGGTAGTATACTTGCATTCAACAGTAGTAGATCAGATACATTACCTTGGATTATGGACTCGGGCGCTACACATCACCTATGTGGCGACTAGAGTCTACTTACAGGATACACTCAGATTCCTCCAGGCCGGACAGTAGTAATTGCCAATGGTACACGTTCCCCCATCACTGGTCAGGGGGAGATTAGATTGACACCTTCTATGCAGCTCAAGAATGTGCTACATGCACCTGACTTTTCAATGAATTTGTTGTCAATTAGTCAGATTACGAAGGATCTACATTGTCGGGCAATTTTTGATCCATCTTCTTTGATTTTTCAGGACATCCATATGGGCAACGTGATTGGTCGTGGCTATGAGCAAGGAGGCCTCTACCGCCTGAATCAGAACCCATTTGCTGGAACCTCATCCGTTCCCTCTGGACAAGTATCTACTTGATTGTGGCATCTGCGCTTTGGACATTTACTGCTTCAGAAGTTGCGTCAAGTGTTACCTTATGGTCTTCTTCACACACCTATTCAATGTGAGGCGTGTCAGTTGGGAAAGCATCATAGGTCGTCCTTTCCCAGTCGTCCAGGTCGGAGTAGTACCTCCAAGTTCGAGTTATTTCATATTGATGTCTGGGGTCCGAGTCGTGTACCTGATCATCAGGGACACAGATTTTATATAGTATTTGTGGATGATTTTTCTAGAGTGTCATGGGTGTTTTTGATGAAAAATAAATCTGAAGCAGGAAATATCATTATCCATTTTTTGAATGAAATACAAAATGTTTTCTCCACATCTGTGAAGTTTGTGAGAAGTGATAATGCTTTATAATTGTGCACCATTGTTCTTGCCAATTATTACTCCTCAAAAGGGATTCTTCACCAAACATCTTGTGCTCATACATCTCAACAAAAAGGAATTGCTGAAAGAAAACACCGTCACCTTCTTGATGTCACAAGATCACTTCTTATACAGAGTCATGTTCCCTACTCCTACTGGGGTGATGCAATCCTCACTGCATGTTACCTAATCAATCGTATGCCTTCTTCTGTCTTGAATGAACAGATTCCGTTTTCCCTCATCTATCCTGGGAAGGATCTGTTCACCCTTACTCCTCGTGTGTTTGGGTCGGTTGCATTTGTCCATCAGTTGTCGCCTGGTACTGACAAGCTCTCTCTTAGGGCTGTCAAATGTGTTTCCGTTGGGTATTCCAGAACTCAAAAGGGGTACAAGTGTTTTGATCCTCTGCGTCGGCGGTATATGGTCAGTGCAGATGTTACATTTTTTGAATTTGTTATGTATTTTTCAGCTTCGGGAGACAAACAGCTACCACCGCCATCTACTGATGCCATATACATGACACCACCACCTCAAATCCAATACCACCACCACCACCACATATACCTGTCTCACCGCTACCGTTCCATTATACCCGCAGGCCTCCTCTCGCTCATGGTCATGACTCGTCTCCTAGCTCGCCTATGGTATGTAATGAAAATATTTCTATTGATGGATCTGACGACATTTCTGAGCAGGATATGTTGCACGGGCCAGATGAGGCTACAACAGATTTAGATGTTCCCATTGCTATACACAAATTGAAGAGGAGCTGTGTTACATATCCATTGTCAGCATCTGTGTCTTTTGAGAGACTATCTGGAGATTTCAGGACATTTGTGGTGGTACTGTCAGCTGTAGATATTCCACGGAGTTATCAAGATGCTCTGCAGGATAGTAGATGGCGGCTAGCAATGGAGGAAGAAATGGCGGCACTTCAGTCCAGAGGAACTTGGAGTTTGGTTCCTATACCTCCAGATGTGAACCCGATGAGCTGTAAGTGGGTGTTTACAGTGAAGCGTAATGCAGACGGCTCCATTGATAGGTACAAGGCACGACTTGTTGCACGTGGCTTTACACAGACATACGGGGTGGATTACCTTGACATATTCTCGCCTGTGGCCCGTCATTCCACTCTCCGGATCTTGTTGTCAGTTGCAGTTGCTAGAGACTGGCCGCTCCATCAGCTGGACGTGAAGAATGCATTCTTATATGGAGACTTGCAGGAGGAAGTCTATATGCAACAGCCACCCGGTTTTGCTGTTGAGGGGGAGTGTTCCAAGGTATGCAGATTACGTAAGGCTATCTATGGCCTTAAGCAGAGCCCCAGAGCATGGTTTCAGAAGCTCTCAGACCTCTTTGAGAAACAAGGATACAAATGCTCCAATGCTGATCATTCCTTGTTTGTACAGAAGACTGCTAGAGGTATTATTGCAATCATGGTTTATGTAGATGATATCTTGATCATAGGAGATGATGAGCAGGGCATAAAGCAGGCGAAAGAAATGCTGGGAAGCGAATTTGCCACTAAGGATCTTGGTGTTCTTAGATATTTTCTGGGGCTGGAATTTGCTAGAAATCCATATGGGTTAGTAATGTCACAAAGGAAATATGTTACAGGTCTGTTGAGTGAAACAGGTATGCTTGGGTGTCGACCTGCTACGACACCAATGGATCCCAGCATGAAGCTCTATGATGATGACACAGAGGAGGTGGGCAGGAGAAGATACAGAGAACTGGTAGGCAAAGTGTTGTATGTCACGATCACTAGACCAGATATATTATTTGCAGTGAGTCGTGTGAGCCAGTTCATGGAGCAACCACGCCAGGTTCATATGGATGCAATACATATGAGTCTTAGATATCTCAAATCATCTCCAAGTGCAGGTCTGCTATTCAAGAAAGGAAAGGGGATTTCTATCTCAGCATGTGCGGATGCAGACTATGCAGGATGTCCCAAGGACAGGAAGTCCACCTCAGGGTTTGCCGTCTATGTTGGAGATGCCCTAGTCTCATGGAGAAACAAGAAACAGACGGCGGTAGCTAGATCTAGTGCTGAATCCGAATATAGGGCTATGGCCCAGGCTACTACAGAAATGATGTGGGTGAAAGCTGTACTTACAGACCTATGTTTAGATGTACCACTTCCTATGAACTTGGAATGTGATAATCAGGCAGCCTTGTTCATTGCAAACAACCCAGCATTCCATGAGCGGACCAAGCACATTGAGGTTGATTGTCACTTCATACGTGACATGATTCAGAAGGGGTTCATTGCTACGTCTCATGTTACCTCAGAGAATCAGGCTGCGGATATATTCACCAAAGCATTACTACGAGGCCCATTCCAGAAGTGTGCGTCCAAGCTGAGCATGATTGATATCTATGCTCCATCTTGAGGGGGAGTGTTAACGCATATAGTAGTAGTGTCTGTATCCCTTCTCTATTTTTATTTTCAGTTGTATGCTTTATATAATTTACCCATAGGCTACTCTACTATATAAGAGAGCCTAGGGCTTATGGAGTAAACAAGTTGTTCTTTTTTCCCAACTGTTTTGCACCCATCCATGCCAGTCTCAACCAGGAAGTCTGTAATGTACTTCCGTTGTGTCATCAAAAAGCCATGTGCATTCCTTGCAAATTCCAACCCCAGAAAATATCTTAGGGTTCCAAGGTCCTTTGTAACAAACTGACGGCCTAGGAATGCCTTCGCCCTCTCTATGCCCTGAACATCGTCTCCTGTAACAAGAATATCATCCACATAGACCATAATGACAACCGTACCTGCCGAGGACGTCTGGACAAACAACGAGCGATCGGCATTTGACCTCTTGAATCCCTAGTGCTCAATTAGGTTGGACAGCTTCTGGAACCACGCTCGCGGACTCTGTTTGAGGCCATATATCGCCTTGTGAAGTCTACAAACCATATGCTTCTCCCCCTCAGCAGTAAATCCGGGTGGCTGCTGCATGTAGACTTCCTCCTGTAAGTCCCCGTACAGAAAGACATTCTTGACATCTAGCTGAGAAATGCTCCAATCACGAACCACAGCAACGGATAGGAGAATACGGAGAGTCGAGTGTCTCGCCACTGGAGAGAACGTATCCATATAGTCCACGCCATATGTTTGTGTAAACCCACGGGCGACCAAGCGTGCTTTGTACCTATCCAACGTGCCATCTGCATGATATTTGACTGTGAAGACCCATTTGCAGCTCACAACGGATGCATCAGGAGGTGCAGGAACCAAAGACCATGTGCCACGGGACTGCAAGGCCCTCATCTCTTCTTCCATAGCTAATCTCCAGCACTCACTCTTCAAGGCTTCCTGGTATGTCCGTGGTATATCCACGGAAGACAATGCTGCGACAAACTTCTGAAAATCACCTGTGAGCCGGTGGAAGGAAACCTGTGAAGCAAATGGATAGGATGCACATTGCCTCCTCTGCTTCCGAATAGCAATCAGAACATCAAGATCATCATCTGTGTCTTCCTGTAATGAGGAATCCTGCATATGTACCGAACTTGACCCGTCAGTAGTAACACCATCTGAACATACCTGAGGCGTAGTGATTGGCTGATCTGTCGTCTGAGCAGGACCTGACCGACGCGTATAATGTCTAGGAAACGGTGATATGATTGGCCGTGGAATGGGTGGAGGTGGAGGTGGTGGTGGCGGTGGTGCTGGCATAGGAACTGACACAGGGGACGACTCAGGCGAACTCCATGTAGGTGGTGGTGGAACATAAATATCATCAGTGGTAGTGGATGGTACCATTCTGTCCCCAACTGGCGAGAAATACATAACCGACTCGAAGAAAGTGACATCAGCACTGACGAAGTACTTGTTGGTTGTAGGATCATAACACCGGTATCCCTTCTGGGTTCTGGAATAACCAACAAAGACGTACTTGACTGCTCTAGGAGAGAGCTTGTCAAGTCTAGGAGATAGATGATGAACGAACGCCGCAGCGCCAAAGACACGTGGAGGCAGTGAGAATAGCTCCTTGTCTGGAAAAATAAGAGAGATGGGTATCTTCTCACCAAGGACAGAGGACGGCATTCGATTGACCAGATAGCATGCAGTAAGGACAGCATCCCCCCAGAAAGAAATCGGAGCACAACTTTGAATCAACAGGGTTCGAGTAATATCCAAGAGATGGCGATGCTTTCTTTCCGCCACACCATTTTGTTGGGATGTATATGCGCAAGTGGTTTGGTGAATAATACCCTTTGATGAAAGAAATTGAGAAAGAGAGCGTGTACAAAATTCCAGAGCATTATCCGTCCGAACATATTTGATTGAGGAAGAGAAAACATTCTGCACTTCATTAATCAAATTTTTGACCACATCTCTTGCTTCAGATTTATTCTTCAAAAGAAATACCCATGAGACACGAGAAAAATCATCCACTACCACAAGATAAAACCTGTGTCCCTGGTGATCGAGAACACGACTCGGACCCCATATATCTATATGTAATAACTCAAATGGGGAGCTACTGCTCCGACTCTGACGACCTGGAAAGCTCGACCTATGATGCTTTCCCAACTGACATGTTTCACAGCGAAACGACGAACTTGGAGAGATCTGGGGCAGAAGATGGCGCATTTTCTGGAGCGGAAGGTGACCAAATCGAAGATGCCAAATGTAAGGAGAGACTGGTCCAGCGGAGTGAGAGGAGACGTCAGCATAGGATTCCCGAACCAGCCGATACAAACCATTCTGCTCAGAGCCACAACCAATCACCTTGCCCGTGAGTATGTCCTGAAAAATGAGAGAAGACGGGTCAAATATAGCACGACAATTCAAATCCTTTGTAATCTGACTAATAGACAGCAAATTCATCGAGAACTCAGGGGCATGTAGAACGTTCTGTAGCTGCATAGTGGAGGATAGGAAAACCTCCCCCTGGCCAACAAGGGGTGAGTGGGTACCATCTGCTATCTGCACTGAACGACCGGGAGGAATATCCCTGTAGGCCTGTAATCTACCTCTTTCTCGACAGAGATGATGTGTGGCTCCGGAATCTATAACCCAGTCAGATATATCATGAGATGGTATGAGTGCGGATGATCTACCTGAGCTACTAGCAGCGGCGGATGAACTGACAGAGGCTGTGGCAGCAATATCTGAAGAACCACCAGATGAATCACCAGATGAATGTGGCATAATATCACGGAGACGGGCCACAAGTTCGTCAAATCTATGATCTGCAGTAGACGGTAATGGAGACTGTGAATGCTCTGCAACCCGTGCCGATGCTGGGAACCCATGCTTAGAGTAGCATGTCTCCTCCGAGTGTCCAGTTCGGTGACAATACGAGCACATCTGACTGAAGCGACCAACTCTTCCTTGAGGTCCACGGCCACGTCCACAACCACGTCCAGAAGGCGGTCCACCTCTCCCACGCGAGGCTGCCATCGCTGATGGGGGTGGAGTAGAAGAGCTGGAGGAAACTGGAATGCGACTGAGCCTTCTGTAGACATCCTCCACTGGAGGAATTACTGCATCTGCTAAAATCTGTGACCGGGCGGCATCGTACTCAGGATCGAGAGCAGCAAGTAGAACGCCCACCATGGTGGCGTTCCGAAATATCTTCTGCTGTTCAGGAGTAGCAGTGAGAGGAATGGTACTGTATAACTTCTCGAACATCCTTCTAAGGGATGTGTATAGAGAATGGAGAGGTCTGCCGGTCTGCTTCATCGTAAAAATGTCATGTTGAAGCTGCAACATCTTTGTCTCATTTCGCACCTGCGAATACGTAGCAGCAAGGATGTCCCAGATTGCCTTAGCAGTGGGCTGATGGAGTACGTCGTTGGCTATCTCCATCGTCAACGTACCAGACAACCAGACTTTCGCGTAGGCATCATCAGCCTCCCATGAGGCATAGATCCATGTCTTCTCCGCAGGCTCATCCTCGGTAAGAATGTGCTTCTTACCATTAGATTTCATGAGGCTCATGAACTGCATAGCCCATAACTCATAGTTAGACCCGTCCATCTTCACTATTGGCGCAGGACCTTTGAATGCGCCGGTGGAGGGCAAATCGACTTTCGATTCTGACATAATGATGCTTGGAGAAGACGAAGGGAATATAGACACGTTGATGAATGTCTACACTAACTGCATCGGATTTGAGTACGTGTGTAGACTTTACGCACTCAAATCCATAAATCGGAGGAAGAGGGGTCTAGGGCACGCCTCAAAGGAAGCTTACAGCCCTTGAAGCGGCTAGAGAGTGCCGCCTGGGGACTGTTGGACGTTCAACACAGCAGCTGGGACCGCCGCGGCGTCCTGGGGACGTACGGCGGCAGGAGGAGAGGCCGCCGGGAGGAGATGGGGAGCCGCTGGGGGCCTAGGGCGGCAGTAGGAGGGGCCGCCGGGAGGAGGTGGGGGCCGCTAGGGGGCCTCTGGCAGGAGGAGGGGCCGCCGGCAGGAGGTGGGGCCTAGTGCGGCTGGTGGGGGCGCCGCCGGGACCTTGCTGGTGGCGTTCGGCGGTGACTGGAGCCGTTGGCAGCGGCTAGAAGAGAGGGGCGGCGGGTGGGGAAGGGAGGGGCGGCGGGTGGAGAGCCCTAAGGCGGCTCTGATACCATGTTAAGAAAAAGAGTCTTCGATATTCATTCAGGGAAAAAACCCTAGGCTCTCTTATATAGGGAGAGGCCCTAAGGGTAAATTAAAGAGACGTCTAAATAAGAAAAAAAATAGCAACAAGATACATAAACTAATAATGAATCTCGAAACTATCTCTACACTTCTTATATAGCATACACTGACTCTCCAAGTCCCAAAATAACTGACGTGGGGCTAAATCACTAGATGCGATAATTGGACCTTAGAGTGATCCAATTACCCATCACTCTACAATTGGACCTTAGAATGATCCAATTGGACCTTAGAGTGATCCTTACAATGACACATACTCCAAAAGTTTCCAATGCAAATTTTTCAGCTAAAAGTAATTCAAAAAGCTCAGAGTGGTTTCACCACCATTCTAGCCAAATTCAATGTTTCACCACCATTCTAGCCAAATTTAATGGTCTTCTGTGCAAACCTTCCAGCACATAAATGACGTGCAACTGCTGAAGGCAGTGGTATCTTTGCGATTCGCAAGAGCTTGAGGGGCTGACTTGATATTTCTCTACTGATTCAGGCTGAATGACTCGGATTATAAGTGATCATTGGATCTGAGCCGTTCAAGAACCCCACGTGGTGCAAGCTAGGAAGAGGGGTATTCTTCATCTTTTACAAAAGAGCTCAGCTCCAAGAACCTTCGAAATAGCACAACGCTAATATGAGCTCTCCTTTGCTCTGTGTTTTTCACTTCCAAGAGCTGTCGATCATCTCAGATTTGACTTAGGTCAGTCGGAGAATGCTCGACTCCTTCGATTGAACACAAAGCCCTGCAGGGCTAGATCTGTCTCGATTTACACAGAATCAGACCAACAGTGAATACCAGTCCTATATAATCAGGGAATGGTGTAGTTTTAATCGAAAGGGACCCAATTGGACTTCCAGACCTTACTGCGATGCCTTGGCTTTTATATGAACCTCACAACTGCAACGGGGAAATGGGTCATCTCGTTGGATATGGAGGAATTGTGAGATAACACCTTCAATCCGTGGTGGATATGAGGAGGTTGTGTAGGATGTAATGGAGAAGTGGGGTTGCAGCATATAGTGAAATTGAAACAGATCAGGTCAAGCTTAGGGCCGCGATAACACGAACATAGGATACATGTGACAATCTGCAGTTTCCGATATGAGAAGATTCCTTCTTGGATCACACACTGAATCTTTGTCGTACTGGTAAAATCGGATGCTCTGATAGCCCTCACCTAAGGGAGGAGGAAACTAGAGGAGAGAGAGCTAAAATCTCTAATGGCAGATGATGGAAAAGGCCAAGAAGATTTTGCTTTTATATGAGGCATAATATAGGGAATAGTTGGAGGGATTCAAGCATGTGGACAAGATCTTGGTGATGTTAGAGAGCGTTAAAGATCCATTGGTGGTGGAATGACGGAAGAATGTCGAGAGGGAGGTAGTCTGGCGACCTGGAAGGTGGGTTAGTTCAGGTAGGCTTGGTTGACCTGAGTCAACGACTTCAGTGAGGAAGATGAACAGTACCAGTAAGACACCAACCGTAGTGCATCATGTAGGCATTAGAACCAAAGGGAGACTGTGTCCTTGAAGGTGACAGGATGCAAGGATACTCTAGTAAGGTGGACGGGGGATTGGGTGTGACCAATGTGTGCCTACCATGTGGAGTTTGACCGGAGGAGAGAGACTTGTGACTTGACCAGGTGGACCACAACATGTGTCCACACAAGTTTAGTTCACAAAAGGAAAAATAAAATGACGAAGCCTTCTCCCACTATAAGTAGGGTCGGCTACATGTATTCTTGCCCAAATACATGTCTAAAGATTCAACTATTTTTTACGTTGACTATCGACTTCCTAATGCAACCCCCACAAGAGGGGATTTGAACCCTGGTCTTTTGGGTGGCAGGCACATTGCACTATAACCAGACCACTTAAAAATAAAGAAAAATTAAAATAAAATAGAAAAATTCAAATGAAAAAGTGTTAAATATGAATGTTGTATATCTCAATGGGATCTACAAGTTTCAAAAAGAATTCTAAAGTAAAAAAGTCAAGCTCAGGTGGTTTGTAATTTTTGTAGGTATTTTATAGGTCTAACATATGTATTTTCACCCTTTTTAATGTTGTATATTTGTTTACTTGTTTATACTATGTATGTGTTATGTTTTATTATAATAATGCAATATATTGCACATGCTATCTAGTTTTTGTATTTTATGTTTGGGTTAGTTGCTTAGAAATTAATAAAAAATTGTGTGTATAGGTCTAAACAAAAATAAACATGCAATTCTATTTTCGCTTGTTTTGTATTTTGCTATTTTTTGGCTGTTGGGTTTTTAATAATCAGTTAGCTTATAAACTATATTTACAAAAGCAACACAAGTAGAAAAAAGATGAAGAAAATATTTACATAAAATGATTGAGTTAAGAATCTACCGTTGTATATTGTGGCTCAAAAATCAAATTACACATACAACCTTAGTTAAGAATACCTTGAAAGTTGCGTGAAAAGATAGATAAGTAGTGTGTATTACTATAAACATAACTAGAGGTTCACATGAGCTTGTTTGCAAACGATAGGTGGCTTTTAGTACACACATTCTCAAAATTAGGTATTGAGTTTATTCCTTGTATGTACAAGTTAGTATTTATAAAATTTTCCAATGATATATAAACTGTATTTCCACATCATTTGGAGTCGATACGGTTGTGCATGATATATACATGTGAATATAAACTTGTTGTGACACTTTTGGAGATTTTCAGTCTTTATTTGTCAGCATGTTCAGTGTGAATTCAATCTACCCATGTTTTTGTGTTTACATGTAATTCATAAATAGATTTTGCATCCTATACATTCCTTATTTAGTTGTCAGACTATACATGTATACATATGACACCATCTTCCTTTTTGATTTTCTGATTTTAAGATTTTTGTTTGGTTTTTGTGCTAATATGAGTTATTCATGCATAGACATTTATAAGAATATGATATTAGGTTGTATTAAGAAGAGAACGAGTCGTTGTGCTTATTTTACCGGTCTAGGTTTCTTATATAGTGTGAATCTCTATAGAGCTAAAAGGAAGAATTACATAAAAGACCTCGAAGGGTTACATGGCTCAATGAACAAAATACACGGTCTTATAAAAAATAACTCTAACACTCTCCCTCAAGTTGGAGAATATCTATCGGATCATGCCCAGCTTGGAAATCATCCACAAGAGACGTTTCTTCAGTAGCGCCTTCGTGAATATGTCTGCAAGCTAAAGATCAATTATAACATCATGAAGAAGTGACAATCAACCTCAATGTGGTTAGTTCTCTCATGAAATACATGATTGGTGGCAATATGTGTAGCAGACTTTTTGTCACGGTATATAGGTACATGAGTAGTATCAGAAAGTCCAAGTTCCTGCAGGAAGGGGACAAGCCAGGTAATCTCACAGGTGGTCTACTATAATCATCCACAAAACTACAAATATATGTGATCATTCAAGGTGCATATCGGACATGGCCCCAAATATCACAATGGACTAAATAAAAAAGAGTAGTATGATGTGACTCGGCACACACAAAAATGAAAACTCAATGATGATTCTCGAACTCACACGCCTCACATTGAAAGGGCTTCAGAGTAGAGAGTTAAGGGAACATCATGGAGAGGACCTTGGCAGAAGGTTTCCCAAGATGAAGATGTCAAAGGAATTGAACGTCGGAGATGGATATAACATTGGCAAACGTGGAATCAGAGGGTATGTCAGGTAATAGAGGCAATCCTTCTTATATCGACCACCAAAAACCTGCCTTGTCAAGATCCACAAAATATCAAGGGAATTAATAAAAAATGACATGACAGTAAAGCTCAGTACAAAGCTTATGAACAAACAATAAGTTGGCAGAAAAATCAAAGGCACAATGAACTCGAGTCAATAGAAGATTGGAGAACTTCATAGTTTAGACAGTAGTAACAGAGGAATGAGCCCTATTGGTGACTCGAACCAACTTCACAGATGAAGAGGATTTGGAAAAGCTTAGTAGACTACCTTCTCCTGACTAGAGTCCATAATCCACGCTGGAGCAGACGTAGCGGAGAAGTTGGCTACTGTATCTGAAGTCGGAGCTAGACTAGCGTTACTACTCTCACTTGATGAAGCACCAGGTCCAGGGTTCTGTAGAAGCTGCATCAGACAAGAATAATCAGTAACATTGAGTTGGATTGTCTGTATACTGGAGTTTGGATCAGGAGGTGCCTCTATAGTATCATAGGCATTATTGGTATAAGAAAGATAGCCAAACTTTGCCCAGCATTGCTTGGAAAGGTGGTTCCAACGGTGACATTGGATGCACAGTGGGTACTGAGGAGTAGTAATGTCACGGCCACCACCGTGACCCTAGTCTTGACTACAACCTAACTCACGTCCATGACTACAACCAGTGTCACAACCATAGACATCAGAAATTGCTCCTTCATTGCTTGGTATCGAGGATGAAGCATGGCCTTAAATTTCAGCGAAATTCGGTCGAATTTCTGTCGAATATCGATATCCATTCGAAATCAAAGTTCGATCGAAATGACCGAAATATGGGGGTCGTAGTACAAAATATGACCGAAATTCCGGTCGAAATTCCATCGAAATTCTGTTTTGGTCGATACCGAAATGGTGACCGAAACCGACATTTAGGGCCTTGGGATGAAGTCCAGCGAGAAAGCGATAAACTTGCCAGTCATATCACTCCTGCACTTATTTGGTACAACAGACATGCTAAAAATCACAAGCTCTTTGTACAGACTAGTGAGATGTCAGTAGTACTTGACGAGATTAAAATCGCCTTGAGATGTGAACCATATCTGCATATATATGTCAGTGAGGCGAGAATTGGTCATCTTCTGGGAATATGTATGTTCCACGCCATCCCACATCTTCTTGGTCGCGTCCTTGCAGAGTAGATTTACAACGATGTACGGTTCGAAACAGTTGGTTATCCAAGTGATGGCCTGATAGTTGTCTCCGAGCCATGTGTCGTAGTTTTTATCTGTCTCTTCTAGAGGATCTTTTGTTATGATGTTGATCTCTTGTTGACCATTGATGAACACCTTGCACGAACGAGACTAGATCACTAAGTTTTCTGTACCTTTGAGTTTGATAGAAGTGCCATGTACCATAATAGAAGACATAGTGTACAGGGGATTGGTCTCTGTAGGTAGAGATTATAGTCAGATAGAGTTCAAGAAAGTAAGGTTGCCGTTCAATCAATGGTCGTGCAGGGCTTGGATGAGTCGTAAGAGTTACGTAGAAGTTGCACCCAAGAGGGCGCTTGCAGTGGGTGTTGGCTGTAGCCAAGAAGGTGCTGGCGACATCAAAGGGATGTTGGTTGCATCGTAAAGGGTGCTAATGACACCCAAGGGGAGGCTCGGATGCCTCGATCCAGTTGCCGATGCCTGAGAGAGCCTAGGCTTGTTGGAGGCAGCCTAAGAGGCACATGGAGGCCCAACCACGACTTGGTAAAGTTGCTAGGGCACCCATGAGGCAGAGCAACGGTTCCTAGGGGCTGTTGGTGGTGCCCAGGTGGGTAGGCGGAGCTTGATGGAGGAGGGTAGACAGAGCCTGCAATGCCAGCACAATACGATGGAGAGGGCCTCAAACGAGGCCTTGGGTAAGAGAGGGGGCTCACATAGGCGTTTGGCAAGAGAGAAGGCTCATAGGTGGTGGATGGATATTTAGGTCAGAACGCTTATTTAGGACCATTTCTCTGGTACCGTGTTGAGAAGAGAAGAATAAATCACAGTGTCTTTGTCTTATTCTGTGGGTCTAGATTTTTTATATAGCGTGAAATTCTAGAGTTCTAAAAGGAAGAATTACATAAAAGACCTCGAAGGATCACACATGTGTGTGGGAGGTCTCCCTATGTGTGCGTATGGCTAGGGACGAGGACGACACCTAAGGATGAGGGCGATAGTCGATGGGGACGAGGTTTGTCTGCGCGTGTGTTTCAGAGGTCCAGGAGAGTTGAGGATGAGGTCTGGTTGCGCATGCACGAGGGAGGTCCAACTGCACGTATACGTGGCTGAGGACGACAACTAGCGGAGATGTGTGTGGCCGAGGGTGGAGAGGGGTGTGGTATGAGTGGGTGTTTCCTTTGGAAGGGCTCAAAGAGAGTTTAGGTTTAGGTATTTTTTAAGAAGGGTATTTCGTTTGAAAAATTTAAAGGGTCTAAAGGGGCACTACAGGTAAGTATTACCTTTTCTTAACCAACCAATGGGTGGGATAATGGTTGAGTTGGAATGCGTAAAACTATAAAGAGAGTAGCTTAGATATTTGTTTAGGATTCGTCGAGGTACGCCTTCTTGCTTCGGTTGCGAGAGAGCGAGAGAGATGCTAGGATGGAGGTGGGATGGGAGAGGGCTCCCTATGGCGAGGATGTTCTTGGATGATGTCTTCCTCCCATGTGAGGTAGATCTATATATAGGGGCGTGTTCACCTCTCGCCAAGTTCGCCCCCTCCCCCACGCCCCGGCGGTTGCGGCCTCCGCAAGACCCGGCCCTCGCGCAACCGTCGGCGACGATTTTGACCACTTGGTCATTCCGCGCGAGAATCGTTCAAACATCTCCCACTTGACCGTAGTGGTCAAAGACATATATACTCCCACTATTCGTGTAGTATATACATGGAGATTTATCATGCGAGGATCATTATTTATGAAACCTCTTCTTTGACTTATACATTCCTGAGTCCCATTAAACCAACATGTTTAATGTATGTTCCTGCTGTTATTCCCTTGGTAAGGGAATCAGCCAACATGTCACTGGTAGGTATATAGGTTACCGTAATTTCTTGCTTCGCCACTATATCTTGTATATAGTGATATTGGATCTCAATGTGTTTTTCTTTAGAACTATTAGCCCCACTATTGATCAAACTTATCGCAGCTTGATTGTCACAATACATTTCAATTGGCCCTTTGACCAATTCGAGGCTTAGGTTCTCTAGAAAACGTCTGATCCATACAGCATGAGTGGTGGCCATGCTACATGCAATGTACTCAGCTTCCTGTGTATGTCGAGATACACATCCTTGTTTCTTGCTACCCCAAGAAACGGCTGTACCACCAAACATGAACAGATAACCTGATGTAGATTTTCTATCATCTACATCCCCTCCGAAATCGGCATCGGAGTAGCCTACCACTTCAAGCGATTCTGCTTGATACACAAGTTTCAGATGTACTGTCCCTTTCAGATATCGAAGAATCCTCTTTACAGCTTCCCAATGTGCTGGACCGGGATTGCTTTGATATCTACTGACTAAGCTTACTGGATAAGCTAGATCAGGTCGAGTACACATCATTGCATACATTAAACTCCCCACCGCTTGTGCATATGGTACATCTAAAGGTTTCTGCCCCTTTCCGGGACACTGACTCTTGCTGAGTCTCTTTCCCATCACAAGTGGTGTTGGAGCTGGAGTGCTATTCTGCATTCCAAATCTCCTTAATACAGTATGCAAATATCTTTCTTGACTGAGACTCAATATTCTTGAGTTCCTATCTCTTGTTATCTGAATTCCAAGAACATAGGATGCTTCGCCCATGTCCTTCATCTCAAATTCATTGCTCAATTTCTGTTTGATTTCATTGAGCATTTGTATGTCATTACCTGCAAGCAGGATGTCATCTACATACAATGACATGATTGCAAACCTGCTCCCACTCTTCATGACATACACACAATTATCCAATTTATTTGAAACAAATCCAAATTGAATAACTTTCTCATGAAATTTGAGATACCATTGCCGTGAAGACTGCTTTAAGCCATATAATGACTTTCTTAACTTGTAAACCTTTTTCTCCTGACCTTCAACCTGAGATCCATCAGGTTGTCGCATATAAATCTCCTCCCTCAATTCTCCATTAAGGAAGGCCGTCTTCACATCCATTTGGAATAATTCCAAATCCATATATGCGACTATGGCTAAGATCATCCGAATGGATGCAAACTTAGCCACTGGAGAGTAGGTTTCCTGGAAATCTATTCCAGCTTGCTGAGTATAACCCTTGACAACTAATCTGGCTTTGTATTTGTCAACAGTACCGTCAACTCGGTACTTTTTCTTGAATACCCACTTACATCCTATGGATTGCCTACCTTCTGGCAAATCACATAATTCCCAAACACCGTTTCGCTCGATTGAGTCCAACTCATCTCTCATGGCGGCCGACCATGATTCCGACTCAGATGAAGCCATAGCTTCATTAAAGGATATGGGATCTGTACAATCCGCGACATCCTCATCCACGGTGTAGCACGGCGCCTCGCATCCATAGAAATGGTAATCTTCCATCCATGCGGGCCGTGTTCTGGGTCTCTTGTTGCCGATTATACTCGTGGGTTGTGTGGGTCCACCCACTTCCTCTAAAGGATCATCATGTTCCATAGGTTCATTCTCTACATTTTGATGATCGATATCATCCTCAAGTTCTTGTCTAATGCTCAAGTCGTCTTCATTGTCCTGTAAGACAATCAGAGGATCTGATTCCTCTACTTCATGCTCCTTTTCTTGATGAATTTCAAGAAAAGTTGCATCACGACTTTCGATCAGACCTTTAACTTCATGAAAGAACCTATACCCTTTAGAATGTTCACTATATCCAATAAACTTACACTTTAATGTTCTGAAGTCTAGCTTGTCCCTAAGCTGACTCGGTACCAGAACATGTGCAACGCATCCCCATTTCCAGAGATGGCCCAACTCGGGCTTTCTGCCATTCCATATTTCATATGGCGTTGATTCTACGGACTTGGTGGGAATCCTATTCTGTATATAGTTCGCAGTCAACACTGCCTCTCCCCAGAATTTCTTGGAGAGTCCTGAGTGTGAAAGCATACACCTTACTGCATTCATCAAAGTTCGATTCTTTCTTTCAGCTACACCATTCTGCTGTGATGTATAGGGCATTGTAGTCTGCCTACGAATGCCTGCCTGAATACAGTAATCCTCAAACTCCTTTGAGATATATTCCCCACCTCTATCTGTCCTAAGAGTCTTGATTGGTTTTCCCAATCTTGTCTCCACTTCTGTCTTATATCTCTTAAATGTTTCAAGTACTTCCGACTTTCTTCCTAAGAGATAGACATAGGAGAACTTCGAATAGTCATCAATGAATGTTATAAAATATTCCTTATTTCTATGTGTGCTGACGCTCAGTGGTCCACATATGTCTGAATGGATCAAACCTAGTAATTCTGTTGACCGAATTCCGGTTGAGAAGGATTTTCTCGTCATTTTACCGGTCAGACAGTGTTCGCAGGGCAATGTCCTTGCACCCATGATTTTAGGCAACAAATTTGCCTTAATCATTTGATCCATCTTAGAATTTCCTGGATGGCCCAGTCGCATGTGCCACAAGTCATAATCAGAAAAAAGACACAAGGAATAATCAGAAGCAACATTCATTGATTCACTAGAATTTATTACAGCAAGACAGAATAGGTCATGCTCGGGCACAAACTTTCCCATCGCATAGACCTTTTTATTCTTGCCTATTGACACACGCTTATTATAAAACCTAACTTCAAAGTCTTTCTTGAGCAGCACTGGGACATATATCAGGTTCCGACGTATCCCTGGGGCATATAGGACATCATTCAGTACCATAATGCTATCTTCCAGGTCAAGTCTGTATGTCCCAACACCTTCCACATCCAGGTAGGTGTTGTTCCCCATGAAGATCCTCTGTTCGCCTTTGCTCAGCTCCTTGAAGTCCACCAGGCCCTCCTTCGTCTTCGCGATGTGTCTGGTTGCTCCAGAGTCGATCCACCATCCATCACTGTCCGTGATGACGGAGTTGCATTCCACGACAGTCGCGAATTCCATTTTCTTTTTGCCTTTATTTTCAGGTACTTTAGAATTTCCCGGCTTCTTCTTATTGGGGCAATTGACCTTGAAATGGCAATATTTGCCACAACCGTAGCAAGAGCCACGTGGGTATTTCCCACTCTTTCCCTTGAAATTCGCTTTGGAGGGGCCTAGCCTTTTCTTCGCGTGCACGGCATTCGCTTCTTCTTCCTCCTCGACCTCAAAAATCTCAGCTTTCAATCTTTGTTTAGAGAGGTCCTGCTCAATCGCCAGCTATGCAGGTAGGTCCGTCACAGACTTAATGTTGCCGTTCATTCTAAGAGATGTGACAACCATGTCGAATGACGGAGGGAGACTTCCTAATATGGCTGCGATCTGCATCCTCTCCGGAATCGCGCAATCAGCAGCCGCAAGATCCTTGGCCAGCACGATCATCTTGTTCACGTGCTCGAGGACGCTTTCAGATTCCTTCATTCTACACGAGTTGTACTTGTGTAGAAGAAGCTGGATGCTCACTTCGGATTTGGAGGGATATTTCTCCTTAACCGCGGTCCAGAGCTCGTAAAGTGATTCGCAGGTCTCAAAGACCCGAATCAGGTTCAAATCCATGTGGGTCAGCATAAAGCTCCTAGCCCTATTATCTATTTTCTCCCACTGTTTGTGGGACCTAATTTCATCCACAGTTGGATTCTCAGATAAAGTTGGGCCAGGTTTGTCTATAATGGTGTGTATGCTATCGTGTAGCAGGCCATAGTAGATCTTCCTACTCCACAATTCGTAATTCGTACCGTTAAGGTACTCGATTTTCCCCACCTCAGTGGCAATGGTCTTGCTTGTCATATTGGATCTAATAAATAAATATAGGGTCGTATGAGATTGAGCAACTTTAACGAAGGTACTTGGTAAATTGTCACTTTTAAAGAATTGACTTGTGAAAAAAAAACTTAATAGCAACTATGGCCAGCTTATTTTTTTTAATCTTAATGCAAAACAAAAAAAATGCACGTAATTCACGATTCAATTTAAAGTAATCTAAGTTTTTTTTACAACATAAGAAACTTCTATTAGAATATAAGTTTATATGAGATGTGTGTACAGGCGATTAAACAAACCAAAGAAAAGTGCAAGCTAATCCTATTTTTTTATTTAAAAAAAAGATCCGTGATAAAAAACTTGATTTATTTTATCAGTTTTAAGCAAAAAATTGCAACGGAATCCAAGTTTTTAAAAAATATATAAAAGGAGTAATCACGTTAAAAAACACGCACAAGGCATATGTTGATGCAACTAAAACAATGTTGAGGCAAAAGTTAATCAACAAAATTCCTCTTTTTTTTTAACTCTTCAACGTATCTTAAAAAAAATAAAAAAAAATGTTCAGGTCAAAAAAAATATAAAGGGCAATTATCAAATGTAATAAAAGGTATAGTACTATATTGATATTAAAAGAAAAAACCTGTAACTTGAATTGGTCAAAGGTTTTGAAAAAAAGAACAACGGAGACCAAATCAATAATGCAATACGGATTCTTAAGAAACGTACTTTTCATATGATGTTTGGATATTACGAAAAAAGAGAGACCCGCTAGAGAGCACACAAAACAAAAAAAAGTATACAAAAAAATGCAGCTGTATGCTTTTACGTAAAATGGTGCAAGGGCCTCACACAAAACGACAAGGGTATAATGACAACTCTGCCAAGTAGAGGGTTTCATGTGATTAAAAAAGCTGTAAAGGGAAAAGTAAAAAAAACTGTAGAGGGTTTCAGCTTTCACGTGATGTGGGTCGAGTGAAATCGATACAAAGCAAATGGCATTCACGTGATAATAAAAAAAAGAAAGAAGGAACCTGCGTCCTCACGTTAGGGTTTTTCTCCAAAAAGATGCCGCCGCTGCCGTGACCTCACTTTAGGGTTCTTCACGCCGCCGCTGCCTGCCCCGAAGGAGATCACAGCGCACACGGTGTGGATCGGAGCTCTGATACCAGTTTAGGATTCGTCGAGGTACGCCTTCTTGCTTCGGCTGCGAGAGAGCGAGAGAGATGCTAGGATGGAGGTGGGACGGGAGAGGGCTCCCTATGGCGAGGATGTTCTTGGATGATGTCTTCCTCCCATGTGAGGTAGATCTATATATAGGGGCGTGTTCACCCCTCGCCAAGTCCGCCCCCTCCCCCACGCCCCGGCGGTTGCGGCCTCCGCAAGACCCGGCCCTCGCGCAACCGTCGGCGACGGTTTTGACCACTTGGTCATTCCGCGCGAGAATCGTTCAAACAATTTGTATGTAGCTTGCAGATAAAATTAAATATATAATATGCTCTATTGGTAGCAAATGAATTACTATATATTTATTTACTTATTAAGAGTGAATCTGATCGGATTTTGACAATGGTCCCATCCAATCCATAAATGAACGGATTTATAAAATTTCAATCCGATCCAATCCATTAGACTTGTAAATCCAAACCATTCCAATCCAATGACGACAGCTTGGATTAGATTACGGATTTTATCCGATCCATGTGCACCTCTAGGTTTAACATACTTGCACTTTTTAATTATTTTAGCTCAAGATGAAGCTATCGAGCATATATGAATATGGGATTCAGCACACAGAGCTGCATTGTCTTCCGTCATTTCCAATCTTCCAAGGTTAAAAATAACTCAGGAAATGTGTGTATAGATGCTGCTATAAAGATATAAAGGAAACGGATTGAGAAGTATATTACTGATTTTCATTTTCAATTTTTCAAGGTTAAAAATAACTCAGGAAATGTGTGTATAAATGCTTCTATAAAGATATAAAGAAAACGGATTGAGATTTATATTAGCGATTTAATATCGTCTTCAAATTAATTGTCAGTGATGTTTTTTCATGTAGACCCTGGTGTTTTTTCATTTAGACAAACCACTAATCCTCCTTTACAGTTTTTAATCTTTGCTGGTGTTCATAGCATCTTCTACTTGCAGCCTTCAGAGTACATGGAAGTTGCTGAAAAGGCATCATCTTTCATTAAGAATTATCTATATGATGAGCACACAAAAAGGCTCCATCATAGTTTCCGGAATGGTCCTTCGAAGGCTCCAGGATTTTTAGATGACTACGCTTTTCTGATTTCTGCACTGCTGGATCTATATGAATTTGGAGGGAAGACAGAGTGGTTATCATGGGCTGTTGAACTGCAATCTTCTCAGGCATGTGAACAGTTCTATGCAGGTTCCCCTTTTTGGTAAAATTCATTATGCAATCACAAAGTTGGATTTGCAGGACGAGCTCTTTCTCGACAGGGAAGGAGGTGGCTACTTCAACACTCCGGGTGAGGACCCGTCAGTCCTCCTCCGGGTTAAAGAAGATTACGACGGGGCTGAGCCCTCTGGGAACTCAGTATCTGCTCTAAATCTCATCAGGTTGTCCTCCATGTTCATGGGTGGGAAGTCTGACTATTACAGAGAGACTGCAGAACACCTTCTAGTATGTGCCTCAGAAAATTTTTATTGTTTCATATGCATTAATTTCAACAGCATTAAATGGGCGATAGTCCTAGGAAAGTCAAAATTAAGCTTAGTGGCATGCTTTGAGGTTTGGGGCTTGGACTGTATTATAACATACTGATCAACAGTTGGTTGAGCATAACTAAATTAGTCTGTAGCTGAAAATTTGGATCAAATAAAGGGTCCACTGGCTCGGTCCTACACAGGTGTCATCCAAGTGATGTCAGCAGACCTACTTGTCTGCCTCATCTCTTCCTTGTCAATGTATTTTGATCCCCCAATCTGAACAATCATTCTCTACTTCATGATGAGATCGGTAACAGGGGCTGTATTCTTGATTTCTTTCCTTAATAAAGTCCTTCATTAAGGATCTTGTCATATGACAATAAAAGAGTATTGAAAGACAGCAAGGATGACCAAAGAAATGTTGAAAAGAAGCTATTAAGTAGGAACTTGTGTTTTTTTGATCTCAGCTTGGGTATGCATTCTCAAGATACGGGATGGATCTCACTTAAAGTGGGTAAGAGCTTGGGTGGTTGTGTGCAAAAAATCAGGTGAGGATCCCCTCCGAGCATTTCCTTCTTCGCCGGTCTCTCTTTTTTATATCTGAACTCGAAAGATGGGAAGTATAATGTCATAACCATCTGTGAAAAAGGATTAGATGTCCGAAGATGCTAGAGAAAGTCAAAACATCACCTTCTTCCTTCTTTACCACTCTACAGGGACAGGATGATGGTGCATTATCTTGAAGTGTTTTCAAGTTTTGTCAATTAGTAGATAGCCATAGTTGAATTCACACAAAATTTGCAGGGTAACTTCTATGTATCTTCAATATGCAGGCTGTGTTTGAAAAGAGGCTGAAAGATCAGAGCATAGCTGTTCCTCTAATGTGCTGTGCGGTGGACATGCTTTCTGTTCCTTCAAAGAAACAAATAGTACTGGTGGGGAATAAATGTTCCGCAGAATTCGATGCGCTAGTGGTTGCTTCGCACGGGTTCTACGAGCCCAATAAAACTGTAAGATGAATTTTTGTCTTAGATGTCAGAAATGTTTGGGTGAGTAACATTCCCTGTCGTTGTTGATATGCAGGTGATTCAGATAGATCCTAGCATCAGCAAAGATCTCGAGTTTTGGGAAGAGAATAACCCGAACGTCTCTCAAATGGCGAAGACAAGTGCTGCTGCAAAGAAGACGGCCGAGGCTCATGTCTGCCAGAATTTTGCATGCCGTGCCCCAGTCGACAATCCTGCAGCTTTACGGCACATGCTGACAGGAACATTTTGAATGGCATATCTGAAAGAAGCAGTTTTTGTTATAGTTCCACTGTGTCTGTATTTATACATGAGCAGGTAGGTTTGTAGAATGTTGGACCTATGCTTAAAAGTCGATGCACTTATGAATATAAATGGTAGGTAGTTCAGGTATTACAAGGGACATTTGCTTGTACCTTATCATGTACGTGATCGGTGCTACGTGATTTATAACTTTACTTGGGGTCTAGTTATGCAAAGCCCCATTGCCCCAGAGTGCCTACCGCACGATAACCATCTCAGAACCTCATGTGCTATCTAGAGGGCATAGTTGTGGGAGGAGAAGCACCATATGTATATTTTTAATGTGGGTTTGCCCTTCTAGTCATGATTAGTTACCTGTTCAAGCTTCTGTGGGCCTTCTGCCTATGAGTTGGGTTTTGGGTTCATGTTCGCTTGATCCCTCTCTCCATGTGATCAGGGGAAGGAATGCAAGGTATACATCTGAAATCTCAAGAATATCCAAGGGGCTAGGTAGATTGATGATATATTTCTCCCTCCAAATAGGAGAGGCTTATACAAGACATGACCCCTTGCATTATCCACCCTTTTCCTCTACCTCCTGTCAGCAGTGGTCTTCCCTCTGGCCTCATGCAACCATCAGTTGCTTGACCACAAGGTCATCAATCTGCAATTTGATTGAAATGATAAAAAACTTCTAAAATCCCATTATTCATATATTGTATACCATATATGTTGGAGTATATGTGTTATGTGTCACTTATGTTGTAGATAGTTAAATGGATCACTCAAGGATCCATATACCACATCCAATTATTTAGTCTCACATCTACCAGTTGTGGGATGTGGAGATTTGATGAGGGCTATATAAGAAGCTTCTCATCCTCTGTATCAGTTGAGAAAGTTTAATGAACAATCATCCCTTTGAGACGTTCTCTCATGGTTTCATCCCACTCCTTGGGGAGTCGGGTTCCACGAAAAAATCATGTTGTTCTTCAATGTTTTTGTATTTTTTGATGTTTGCTTCCGCGTTCGTAGTTTCTAACATGGTATCAGAGCGGGTTTGATTATCGAGGATTTTATATTCATTAGTTATTTATTCGAGATTTGATTTTTTGTAATTTATTTGAGATCTGTTCACGAATTTTAGGGTTTTATGAAACCCAAATCAATTCAATTCCATCATAGCGCACCACCAATGATGCTGGATCCCTTCGAGATTGTCTTTGCCATCATATGGAGTTCCTCCAGACCACACACCTCTTGCGCCCACATCTTTGCATGCGAGTAGTGTTCCAGGCTGCCAGCCTACAATTAAAAAAAACAGAAGCATGTCCATCAGGGGTGTGACTCCTCTCCAGCCAGTTGAGTCACTTCCCCTCCAGTGGTGGCGAACCTCCCATCCAAAGCTTTAGCGTCGTCGCCCCTCCGACTTCCAGGTGATAGCCTCGCATTAGGCAGATGAACCTTCAACTCATGGTTATCCTTCGAAAAAAATGGCAAGGGTCAAATCTCTCCTTTGGTGTAACTTTCGAAGTGCCGCCATTTCTGGACCCCTCCACGAAGTCCACTCCTTCGGTCGCATCTTCTCAGACAGCATCACCGCCCACTCGAGTGCGTTCATCTCCACTGCCTCTTTCCAATGTTGCACCTCCAGTGACACGAGATCTTCTACACCCTTCGTGATCTTCAGGCAGCAACACACCTCCAGATACACCATGGCGGCGACAGCGCTATGCAGCAAACCCCCATCGGGGTAGCAACACAGAGAAAAGAGGGGTTCCCATCGGGAATCTTATGTTTGTTGTAAGGAGGGGCTGATAGATCATTTAAACAAAAAGACGGTTCGCCATTAAGCTCCCAATTGTGAGCTGGACTAGTCTGTTTAAAAAAGAGATGAGAAAGGGGAGCCCAGTCCGCGTTTCAAAATAAAAGGATTCCCATCATTTTTCTTTTGGGCCCAAGTTGGGCCATGCTTTTCAAAGAAATTAAAGAGTTGCATACATACAAAAAAATTGCACGCAAACAAAATGATGAGCTGACTATTAAAAAGAGGAAACTAATAGGGATTTTTTTTTGAAAAAAAGGAAAATTTTAAAAAATGAACGTTTTTTTTTGAAAGAATGATTTGAAAAAATTGAAAAGGAAAGCTGGAAAAAATGAAGTCGGCTTATTTGGTTCATTTTTCCTCCTCCATTCTCTTGTCTTCTCCCAACTTTGCCGATGCCATTATTTTCCGACAAGTATGGGAGAAAGGAGGAGTATTATGTAGAGTTCTACAAGAGGTCAGATCGTCCAGATTCTTCAAATTCCAGTTAAGATTCTCCAATCCAGATGCATGTCCAGATTTTATACTACAATTTTTCAATTCAGACTCGACATTCAAATTTAGAGTCTACAGTTTGATTCGTACATGTTTGCAATCATCAGTTCAGTGGTCTCCATCATACTAGTTTTGCCGGCTTAGGATTTTCATGTGATCCTTAGGGATTCCATAGTAGAGATCCCATTCTCTATGCCTTGTGGTCTAGGGTTTTCATGTGGTTTTATAGGGACTCCAAAGTAGAGATCTCATTCTCTAAGCTAATATGGGAGAGACCTAGTTCTCCAACGATAAGATTTTTCAGACTCCATTCTCCAGCGACCGTGGACTCCGACGAGGATGTCTCAACGGCTTTTCCAGTTCGACCCTTTTAGAGACATTGAGAAGTTATCTACATAATTGTGGAGGGCCAGAGTTTTCTTGATGGAGACTCATTTTCAGTTGCAGTGACTCTGACATGCGTATTACAGAGCACATACTCTCTGATGAGGAGATTCAGTTTGACTCACACTCTAGCCCATTTGTTCCTCCTCACATGCACGACATGAGAAGTAACGTCCTTGACAGCAACCGACAATTGTGTTTGCGTTAAGTTGATATTGTCCGTAGTATCTTATATCATGAGTTTGAGATTTCTTCTTTTTATTTGTCCAAGCTGAGCATTGCATGCTCCGACGTGAGGAGTGTTGGAATATATGTTTTATGTGTCACTTATGTTATAGATGGGTAAATAGACCACTCCAGGATTCATTTACATCATCCAGTTGTTTTGTCCCACATCTACCAGTTGTGAAACGTGGAGACTCAGTGAGGGTTATATAAGAAGCCATTCACCCTTTGTATCAATTGAGAAAGTTGAATGGACAATCAACCCTTCGAGGCGTTCTAACATTGTTTCATTCCGCTCCTTAATAAGTAGGGTTTCATGCAAAAAAATATGTCAGTCTTCAATGTTTATTTTCATTTCTCTGATATTTGCTTCCATGTTCATAGTTTCTAACAATATATTGTTTATTTGAAGATGTATCTAACAAGGATCAATATTCATGGCCTCATTAAATCAACATATTTCATGCATGTTGATGTTATTACGGTGGTTAGAAAATGGCCTAATATGCCATTTTTTGTGTACATGTCTTCATAATTTCTTATGAAAATGGCCTAATATGCCATTTATTGTGTACATGTCTTCATAATTTCTTATTTTTCATTACGTTTTGTATATAGTGATATTGGATCCCAATATGCTTTTATTCAGAGCAATATGCCCCATTATTGATTAATCTTATTATGATTTGATTATCAAAATATATTCCAATCTATTATATGATGAATTTTAAGGTTTAATCTTTTCAGAAAGCGCTTAATATAAACAACATGAGCGGTGGTCGTGTTATGTAATGTAATATACTTCATGTGTATGTCTAGATACATATCCTTGTTTCTTGCTACCTTTAAGAAATGACTACTTCGTCAAACATAATTGGTAACTTGATTTAGATTTCCTATCATATGCATTTCATCTATATCTACTAACTACGTTTATTGCATAAGTTGATTCAGATTGAGTGCAAATTCATTTCTTATATCAGATTTCACAATGCTTGTGCATAATCATATAGATATTTTTGCGCCTTTGCAGAGATTATCTTTTTAGTGTGTGAGATGGAATGATTGTGCATATCTCTTACAATATGAAAGTATTTTTTAACTAAGAATTATTGTACTTGAATTTCTGACCATTGTTATTTCTATTCCTCAAAGATAGAATGCTTCTCTCATGTCCTCATGTCACATTCACTGCTCAATTTCTCTTTTACTTCATTTCAACATTTTTATGTCATTGCCTACGAATTAAGTCCACATAAAATGACATAATTGTAAACTTGCTCAAACTCTCCATGACATATATAGAACTATCTATTTTATTTGTAATAAATCCAAATTGGATAATTTTCTCATAGAATTTGAGAAATCATTGCTACGAAACTTTTTTCAAGCACGACTTTTAAAAATTGTAGATCACTTGCTCTCGATCTTCTATGTGAAAATCATGTTGTCGTATATATCACTTCTCTCAGTTCTCTTATAAGGAAAATTGTCTTCACATCCATTTCAAATAATTTCAATCCATAAATACGACGACATCTAAGATCATATGTATCGATGCAACTTAGTTATTATATAGTAGGCTTCTTGGAAGTCTATTCTAGCTTTCTAAGCATAATCCCTAATAACTAATCTTACCTCGTATTATCAACAATACCATAAACTTTATATTGTTTCTTGAATATTTATTTACATCCATGGATTGTATACTTCTAGCAAATCATAGAACTCACATACACCCTTTTTCTCAATCGAGTCCATCGCATCCCTCATGACAATTGAATCACTCGAAACTATTGCTTCATTGAAGGATATGAGGTTGGTATGATCCACTATATTATCATCTACGATGGAGCATAATGTCTTACATCCATAGAGCGAATAATAATTGTCCAAGTGTCATGGGTTTCTTGATGTATATTATACTTGTGGATTAAGTAAATTCACCAGCTTCGTCTAAAGAATCATCATTTTTCATAGGTGCATGGATGATCAGTATAATTCATCGATTCTCATCTTACCTCTGAGTCATCTTCATTCTCATGCAATACAATTAGGGGATCTGTTTTCGTTAATCCGTGCTTCATGATTTTCGAGAAACATTGTATTACAACTTTAAATAAGATCCTTAGACTTGTGGAAGAATATATATCCTTTAGAATGTTTACTATATAAAATAATTTGTACTTTAACTAAGTATAGTTTACCATAAGCTGGCCCAGAACCAAGATATGTGCAACAAATCTCCATTTTCGGAGTTGACCCAAGGTATTTGCAATAAAAAAATTTATATATCGTTGATTCTACATACTCGATGGGAGTTCTTTTTTCTATGTACTTAGAAATCACTATTGCTTTTCCCAAAATTTCCTTAAGAGACTCAAGTATGGCAACATGCATCTCATTGTATCTATCAGTACATTGTTTTTGGTGTATAAGGAATTATAGTTTGCTTACAAAAATATGCTTGAATGCAACATTTCTCAAAACTCCTTTGAGGTATATTATCTACTCCTATCAGTACCAAGATTCTTATTTTTCTCAATTTTGTTCTACTTTAATTTTGTATCTCTTGAATGTTTGTAAGGCTTCTGCCTTTCTTTCTAAGAAATATACATAAGGTAGTTTTGAGTAATCATCGATTTATGTATAAAGTATTCTTTATTTTTGTATATACTTACACTAAGTGGTTCACTTATATATGAAGGAGTCAAACTCACGTGTCACTAGTTCTGGACAACAACTCATTAGACCTCGTGGATTGTCCATGCACACTTGCCACATCTTCCTCTAATGGAAGTAGTTGTTCAACTTCGACGTCAACTCAAGTCCTGTTGAGAAAGATGATATTGTCATGTTATCGATCAAACAATATTCACTAAGCATCATCTTTACAAGTGTCGTCTTAGGTAGTTGGCTTCAATTCTTTGATTCATCTTTGAGTTTTCAGGATGTCATTGTTTCATGTGCCATAAGTCATAACAGAAATCACATTCATTGATTCTTAATTCTCTTGATGTTATTACAAAAAGATATATTATATCATGCTCTGTTACAAACTTTACAATGACATAGACCATCTTATTGTTTTTAACTGGTACACACCCTTTATGAAAACGAACTTCAAAATCCTTCTTGAGCAAAATTAGAACAAATATGAGGTTTTGTCATATACTTGAAGAATATAGTTTATCCTAAAGTATGTATATTTCAACACCTTCAACATCTAAGTAGATGCTTTTACCCATGAAGATTATGCGTTCTTCTTTATTCAGCTCCTTGAATTGCACAACTACATCATTCATCTTGGCAATGTGGTAAGTTACTCCAGAGTTATTACCAACCTTCACTATCCATGACCACATATTTATATTCCAAGTAGTTGTAACTTCCATCTTGTTCTTGTCTTTGTTTTCAGGCTTTGTTGAGTTCCCCGACTTTCTCATGTTAGAGCAATTGTCCTTGAACTGACGAGACTTCCTAGGAAATAGAGGGAACCACATGGATATTTTTCACTTCTGTCATTAATCTTTTCCTTGGAGGGTCCTAGTTATTTCTTAGTATGCACCAAAATGGCTTCTTCACCAAAATGGCTTCTTCATCTTCTTTACCTCAAAGATATCGACTTCTCTGTTTCTTACTCAATTTCCAACTAAGTAGATAGGTTCATCATGATTTTAATGTCGCCATTCATCCTTTAAAGATGTGATGACCATGTTAAAAGATTGTGTAAAGCTACCTAAAATTGTTACTATTCGCATTTTTTCTGGCGTTGCACACTTTGCACCCACCAAGTCCTTAGTTATCATGATCATATTGTTCACGTGCTCTAAGATGCTTTAATTTGTTCATTTTATACGAGTTGTGTCTATACAAAAGAAGTTTGCTGCTCACTCATAATTCGGAGTGGTATTTGTTATTTAGCATAGTCTATAGTTCGTAAATTGTTTTAAGGTTTTGACGACCATTATTAAAATAAGCTCCACGTGAGTTAATATGAAATTTCTAGTCATATTATCAGCTTTCTCTCATTGTTCACAGGACTTGATGTCCTCAATGATTGGATTTTTAGCGTACGATCAAGTTCATATATCATGAAGTAGATATTATTGTATAACATGTCAAATATAATTTTTTTTGACTTAACAGCTCGTGACTTGCCCCATTGAGGTACTCATATTTTATTATTTCAATGGTAATTATCTTGCTTGACATATTTGATCGTAAATAAATGTAAACAAAATATAAGAAAATACGGATATGAATAGAAAAATAAAACACAAGATTATGTATGCCAACAAGACAATTTAATGAAATTCTATATTCAATTTAACGACATACGGCGATAGTTAATATCATTTAAATATATAAAAAGAAACTTTTAGAGAACGTTTGTTTCGAGAATAAGCATAAATAAAGATGATGAATAAGGAGAATAATGATCTATTCTTTGTTCCGCTGGAAAAATAGGAGTAAGGAGAATAGGGTGAAATAAGAGTATGTAAAGTGGAATAAAGATATAAATAAGGATGGAACAAAATGAAATAATAAGAGGTGGATGGGAACATCGGTACTCTTGGAAATTACACTGAGCATGGAATTGACCCCTTATTTCAGTGCTTATTCTCCAAACGAACATGATATAAATTTAACAGAAGTTTTGAGAACAAGTTACCAATACGCTTGTAAGTAAAAAATGTTGGTGCTTGCAATTAGATTCAATAAAAAGTTTATCTGATTCACCTAATTCTGCAATGGCGTAATGGAATGGATTAATGCATTTGATGGACATCAATAAATTAAAAAATATCATAGTGGATTAATATTTACCAATTAATCAATGTGAATATTACATTTGAAATGATCAATACAAGAATTACGGATCAATATCAGTTGATCGTTGCACACCCCCTTGGTCTAATATTATGAAAAGAGTGTTTTTGAACAAATGCCGTAGATCTTCATATGAAAACGTCACTATAGAAATTATCCTTTTTTAATTATTTAATATATATATATATATATCTACTGCAGGTTACCTATTGTCCTGACATATTTTGTTTTAATTTAATGAACAAATTTAAAAGCAAAACTGTAAAATGGCCGGACGTGACCGACGCGGAGGCGGTTGCGGCGAGGCCGAGTCTCACGGAGACTACAACTGCAATGGAGTGAAGGTAGGGGGCGGACGTTGTGAGGGCTCACGCCCTATAAAAACCTCCCACAAGGAGGGGAACGTATCAACCATCAGAACCTCGACTACGGGAGCCCCCTTCCGACTCCATCACTCTCTCTCGCTCTCTCGCAGCCGAAGCAAGAAGGCGTACCTCGACGAATCCCAGATTGGTATCAGAGCTACTCGTTCCCGACCGCTGCTCCATCCTCGCGTCGGCGACGTTCTTGCTCGTGTGGTGCCGTCGTTGAGAAAGAAGGAGCGGCGGCTTCTCTTTCCTTTTTCCAGGAACGTCAAACCCTAATAGGGTTGAAGATCAACAATATGACAAGCAAGACTATTGCCACTGAGGTAGGAAAAATAGAGTACCTTAATGGTACTAATTATAAATTATGGAGTAGGAAGATCTACTATGGCCTGCTACACGATAGCATACACACCATCATAGATAAACCCGGCCCTACATTATCTGAGAATCCAACTGTGGAAGAAATTAGGTCCCGCAAACAGTGGGAGAAAACAGATAATATGGCTAGAAGTTTTATGCTGACCCATATGGATCTGAACCTGATTCGGGTCTTCGAGACCTGTGAATCAGCTTACGAGCTCTGGACTGCGGTTAAGGACAAATACCACTCCAAATCGGAGGTGAGCATCCAGCTTCTTCACACAAGTACAACTCGTGTAGAATGAAGGAATCTGAAAGCGTCCTCGAGCATGTGAACAAGATGATCGTGATGGCCAAGGATCTTGCGGCTGCTGATTGTGCAATTCCGGAGTGGATGCAGATTGCAGCCATATTGGGAAGTTTAATGTATGCAATGATGTGTACTCGACCTGATTTAGCTTATCCAGTAAGCTTAGTCAGTAGATATCAAAGCAATCCTGGTCCAGCACATTGGGAAGCTGTAAAGAGGATTCTTCAATATCTGAAAGGAACAGTACATCTGAAACTTGTATATCAAGCAGAATCGCTTGAAGTGGTAGGCTACTCCGATACCGATTTCGGAGGGGATGTAGATGATAGAAAATCTACATCAGGTTACCTGTTCATGTTTGGTGGTGCAACCGTTTCTTGGGGTAGCAGGAAACAAGGATGTGTATCTCGACATACACAGGAAGCTGAGTACATTGCATGTAGCATGGCCACCACTCATGCTGTGTGGATCAGACGTTTCCTAAAGAATCTAAGCCTTGAATTGGTCAAAGGACCAATTAAAATGTATTGTGACAATCAAGCTGCGATTAGCTTGATCAATAGTGGGGCTAATAGTTCTAAAGGAAAACACATTGAGATCCAATATCACTATATACAAGATATAGTGGCGAAGCAAGAAATCACGGTAACCTACATACCTACCAGTGACATGTTGGCTGATTCCCTTACTAAGGGAATAGTAGCTGGAACATACATTAAACATGTTGGTTTAATGGGATTCAGGAATGTTTGAGTCAAGGAAGAGGTTTTCATAGATAATGATCCTCACATGATAAATCTCCATGTATATATTACACGAATAGTGGGAATATATATGTCTTGACCACTTCGGTCAAGTGGGAGATGTAAAATGGCCGGACGTGACCGACGTGGAGGCGGTTGCGGCGAGGCCGAGTCTCACGGAGACTACAACTGCAATGGCGTGAAGGTAGGGGGCGGACGTTGCGAGGGCTCACGCCCTATAAAAACCTCCTACAAGGAGGGGAACGTATCAACCATCAGAACCTCGACTACGGGAGCCCCCTTCCGACTCCATCACTCTCTCTCGCTCTCTCGCAGCCGAAGCAAGAAGGTGTACCTTGACGAATCCCAGAAAAAACATGTATATCAAAACCCATTTTTTAATAACGTTGATAAAAATACAACAGAAAATTTGCCTCTTTAAAAAGAACAGCAAAAAAATCATGTGGGTGATAAGGGTTGCAAAGGAAAGGTTTCATAGCTGAATAATGCCATAGGAGGAGGAGGAGGCAGAGGAACATGCACTTTTTTAGGATTTCTGGGAAATGGAAAAAGAGCAACGATGGCTCAAGATCTATGGGTTTGAACTCATGACCTCCAACTATCCACAAGAAACCTCCAACCAACTACCCCACCAACGATGGAAAATGGCACGAAGAAAGGGAATGGCGGTGGGAGGCGACCATCGAAAGTTGCAAGATATCTCGCGAGATGATAGTGATTGAAGTTAATCCATGAGGACATGTCATCATAGTCAATGCATATGGCTCTAATATTAATTATAAAGTATGCCTTCAAAATCTCAAGAGAGAACGAGAGAGAGGATGGGAAAGGACTTCTGAGTGGTGATGATGTGTTCCAAAGTTTTTGAAATCGAATCGGACACTAATTGGAAATCTTATCAAAATGGTCGGATCTGGTTGAACCATGTAATCAAGCTGGTTTAACCAGATGATGATGTCATCATTATTTAAAAATCTGATTAAATCTAAGCGATGTGAAAAAAGTGGTTGAACTGACTAATCAAACTTAAATGAAATAAAATGTATATAAAATAAACACTTAAATATACTTCAAATAGAAATAAAATACATAGACAAAGTATATGTTACATAATATACGTAACATATTTTTTTCAGCATCATCAAATGTCATACATATTATATATACATTATTTGGACTAGATGCTATATAGAATAATAGTAGTTTCATTATACTTAAAATCCATTACATGTAAAAGTCATATTAAAGTAGCAAGTCATGAGTTTGAGATAGATACCAAAAAGTCATGGGTTCAACTCCCACCACTCATTGTTTTCGAATAAAGTTAAAATTAAATACAATTCAATTTCAATTGAACTTGGTTTCAAAATAATAGGTTGAACCGACGGGTTGATTAAAATTTGAACTTTCAAATCGAACCGACAAGAATCAATTAGTTGGATGATTCGATCTATTTTCAAGACATTGACATGTTTCCCTTTCTCGATGGGAGATTTGAAAAGGGTATGAGATTCACGTCGTCCGCTCTTTCACTCCATACTCCTTTGATGTGTTGAGCAGTGTTTTGAAAATCTGATTGGATCAACCAGTTGGACTGTGAATCGGGCTGAATCGATCAGGTTAACCATTTGTACTAGTTCGATTCAAATATCCAATTTCAGTCTAATCATCGGTTTAATGACTTTTTCGAACCAAGTGTAAAATGATTCAATCAAAATTGAATCATAATTAATTTTAAATTTATTCAAAATAAATATATTATTAGGTTGAACTCATGACCTCCAACTACCCACAAGAAACCTCTAGCCAACTATTCCAATAGAAGTTCTTATATTAAATGAATTTAGTCTATTACCTAAATCGTTGTCTCTCTATAGAACATATTTTTTAAATACTATACATATATATGGGAAAAAGGAGTATGCTCCCTGGTTGTAGCTAACTTACGTGCTCCCTCCTATTTTTCTCTGTATTTTTCTTATTTTTATTAACAGAAACCTTTTGGAATTTAGATCACAATATGTCATCATGGTATCATTAAAAATTCGACTCAATTCGAGACTTCTATCCCCTCCATCATGACTGTTGATGAACGCGAAATCCACCTCTTTAATAATGATGAATTGTAGTATAGGAAGTGAATTTCGGTCGATCAAAAACCACAATCTTTGAATGTTGTGGAGTATTTTACTTGTCAAGTTTACCAATGTCGAACAGAGGGAACAATGATTTTTAGTTGCGTGGTTTTTAAATCAAATTAAATAATTAATTAATGCTCGATTAATTTATGTGTTGCAAAAATGTACAATCCAATGAGATGCAAATGCAAAGAAATATACAGAGAAAATGAAGCACTGGATCTGAGATTTAGTGATGTTTAATCCAAATAAGATTAATCAATAACCACGAAATGAAATCACAGATCGAATAATATCAAATCCAGTGGGATGTATCAAATTAATCCCTGATGCAAGTATAGGCTATCAGATTAATCCTGCAATGATTTTATCTCCAAAATTCTTCAAATTATATTCTCAAGAAATGATTGCAGTCCACAAGTCAATAAACCTATAAAACCCCTTGATTTAACCCTTGTAAAAATTAAGACCTCAAATCTAAGATCAATTGCATCAATGCATAGATGAAATCCCTACAAAAATAAATCGTTAAGTTTTCCAAGGGAGATATGGCATAGATATGTCAAACTTAGCCTGCAAAAGTCAATAAAGATCCTCAAATGATAATTAACAATAAACAACCTCAGATTTGTCCTCAAATTATGTGAAGTGATAGAGCACGGAATTAGCTTCGAAATAACATATTATACGCTAAAATCGGAGTTCAGATGGAGAAGATATGCTAAAATGAACTTATAGGGACTAAATTGTAAATAAAAGTAAAGTTTTCCTTGCAAATAGGTCCCTGGAGGGCTTATATGTAATTAATAGAAAATCGGAGGGGCTCTCTGCAATTTACCCAGGCAGGGGGTATTTTTGCAATTTCTTGAACTTCGAGGGGTGTCCGTGCAATTTTCCCAGAGGCGCACGTGCGTTGCACGTGCGCTCTGAGCTTCGGTGACGTAGCAGAGGCTCGGGGAAGCGAGCTTGAGGTTTGGGCTCGGACCTGAGGCTCGGAGTTGGAACCTGAGGCTCGGCCACAGGCTTGGAGCTCGGGGCTCAGGCTCGGGAGCCCGAGCCTACGTGTCGATCGGTCGTCGCTTCGGGGGACCCGAGCCTCGAGGCTGGGGCCGAGGCTCGGCGTGACGCGTGACAAGATCTTGGCCGTTGGATCACGGGATGGCTCCCCTGATCCAACGGTAGCTGTAGGGTGCGGAAAGGCCGGGGCGGAGCGGCCGAAGCGCGCTGCGCGATGCGGTGGCGTCGAGCGGCAAAGGGCGGAGGTGTAGCCGGGGGCGTCGCGGGTTGGTCGCGGTTGGCCCTTCGCCGGTTGACACACGACCGGCAGAGGGGGGTCAGAGGCGAAGGAAGCGGGGAGGGCGAAGCGCCTGGGAGGCGCGACGACCGACGGGGCGGAGGAGGCGCTGCCGTGGGCCAAGGCGCGACGAGCGAGGGCTGGCCGGAGTCGAGCGCGGCGGAGGCGAGCAGGGGCTGAAGGGAGCGGAGGCTGCGCAAGGTGGTGGCGGAGGGCGGAGCAGCCTTGCGCGGCTGCTGGCGAGCGGAGAGGCGCGGAAGGCGCGGTGGGCGGAGACGACGCTCGAGGCGCGAACTAGGGCCGTTCTCCGCGGTGCTTCCTGCAATGGTTAGTAGAGAAAAAACGAAATAGGGGGTAGGGGGTGTGTCGCCTGAAGCTGGAGATGGGGTTTCGTGTGGAGGGAGAAGGGGGCGGAGCACCGGCCTGTGCGAGGCCGGCGACGGTCAGAGGGGAAGTCGAGGCGGAGGAGCTCACCTCGAGGAAGGAGGGTGGTTGCTCGAGGCTGAAGGAGCCGAGCTAAGGCGAGTGGGTTGCTCGCTGCAGCCGTTCGACGGCTGGATCACGCCACCATGATGTTTCAGCTGCTGTCACCGGCACTCTTGCAAAGGATGGATGCTGGAGAAGGCTGCGAGCGAGTGGTTTAATAGGCGGCGAGATGGGTAACGGTGGGGAGGAGGTCGACGGCCGGCGGCCATTACATGCAGGAGGAGTGGGGAGTGAATGTGGCGTTACGCGGGGGGGGGGGGGGGCAACGGCTGGAGGTGGGAGATGATGGGTCATGTGCTAGGCACGTGACTCGATGGTTGGTCAGGAGAGAGAGATGGTGTAACGTCCCGGGCTTAGGTCCCCGGTCTGTTAACGGAGCATTACTGGCCCTGACAACCTCTTGGGATCGGGCCCATGCGGACCCGATTAACCACCCCCAAAATGCTTAAGCCGGGTTGTCAAGTAGTAATCCCCACCACTTATATACCACACCCACACTTTGTGAGTTTTCCATATGGTAATATGTTTGGGGTTAGGGTGTTACAACCTCCCCCACTTATATTCGCAACGTCCTCGTTGCGACATGGCCCATCACTTATTCCCAGTGATAGTGGCGGCTGCACGCTCCGGGTAGCCATTTTCTCCTATCCTTTTGTAGGGGTGGCTCCACCTCTCGGGTAGCCCTTTCCACTGTCAGAGGGTGTTCGGCTCTGATACCATTTGTAACGTCCCGGGCTTAGGTCCCCGGTCCGTTAGCGGAGCATTACTGGCCCTGACAACCTCTTGGGATCAGGCCCATACGAACCCGGCTTAAGCATTTTGGGGGTGGTTAATCGGGTTCGTATGGGCCCGATCCCAAGAGGTTGTCAGGGCCAGTAATGCTCCGCTAACGGACCGGGGACCTAAGCCCGGGACGTTACAGATGGGGTGCCACGTGGCGCCCCAGAGGCTGCCACGTGACACCCCAAAAAAATTTCAAAAATTAAAGATGAATTAAATTAGAAAAGAAATAGCAGGAGACCACGGATCGAAAAATTTTCTTCACAAAAGTTATTCGTCTCGTCGAGATCTACAACTTTCATGAAGGGTCCGGGAGCAAAAGAGGTCACCTGTGCGAAGTATTGTTGGTAGCTTTCCATGTGTATAGAAAACCGATTTTTGGAGTTTTGTAATTTTTTGGTGGTTTTAGAGAGGATAAAAATTATAGAAAAATACGATAAAATACAAGAAAAATATTTACACGCTAATCTATTTTTTAGATTTTTAAATAGATAAGAAAATAGGAAAATAAAATGAAAGTAAGAAACACACAATTTTCGTACAGACAGACAACGGACACTTGGACTCGATCAGTTTCTTTGATCTCAGTTTTGATCTGGATTTGGATTTTCGTGTCGCTTAATAAAACTTCCATCAAAGAACATAAATGAAAAAGAAATAAAATTAAAAGGGTTAATTAAGCACCTAAAAACTCAGGTCAAAATTAGCAAAAAAGTTAAAATGCGCAAAAGAGGCCCAAAACCCAATTTTCACATATGAGATCCGAATTTTATGAAATTGGTCTTGTTTTGAAGGTATTTGAAAATGGAGTATTTAAAAGTAAGTAGACCAAAATCGGACACTGTATGAGGGAGATATGCTCATTTTAGTTTGTCAGATGTGAAATTTGACTTTGGGATTATTTGACATTTATTGAGGTTAGTAATTTTTTGTATTTTTTTATTTAATCAAGTTAGTAATATCTACACAATGGAAGTGGTTTCGGGTCAATCAGAGTTAGGATGAATTAATAAAAAATGTGAGAAGTTAGTGGCTTTTTGGGCTAATTTACACATGGGATTTTTAATGCAATTTATCCATGATGAAATGCAGATATTATTTACACATGTATGAATGCTAATAATGCTCTATTAATGATTAATTACAAGAGAATGATGGGGACGGAGCCTAATTGACCAATTTTAGCATGATGAATACGAGATTCATCATACCCCTATACTTAGACCATGCTCGTCCCCGAGCATGAATGAATGACTTAGTTGATTACATCCCTGACTGTGTAAGTGATTTTTCAAGGCTTAATTCAGAGAAGACCCTTAATTTGAGTGATCCTAAAATTATGAGCTCACCCAAGCTTTAATCAAAAGGAATCCAACTTCTCTAATTTTCAGACTCTCTGTTTGTACAAATAATATAAGGATATGATTTTAAGTGTACTGCATTTCATGAGAGTCGAGTCGGGGCATCACTCAAAGTTCCAGTCCCAAAAGATCCTCCTCTAGACCTAATCCTCAACACTAGAGAATAAGTCTATTCTTGCTTCAGTCAACCGTCTCATTAGTTTGTCAGACTTGAAAGTGTAGATGGACGGCCAGATGATGGAGGGCATAGGATTGTGTCTAATTTTCTCTCCCTCACATTGGAACAAGGTGCCTCTCGAGTGCCTTATTACTCAATACATGTATATTTTATTTTGTTGATCAATGTGTCCGTCAAGAGAATTTGGAGTCGTCTGCACTTGTTTTTCTGGGAGTACACCGGGGTGTGTCTCTTTTGAGTATCTAAGATACCTTCGACACCCAGACTTGTATCGCTTACGATGCATAGCCCTTTAATA